>DWAJ01001403.1:0-22567 GCA_018238005.1 Eurema mandarina | reverse complement strand
AGACAGATGTGTTTCGTTTATAATAACAAGGTTGTAGGAATGTTACATAAACAAAAATTTCACGACTACTACTCATTCGAAATTATTATTGGAAGTCAAACACTCATTAGCTAAAATAATATTACGTATGACAACACTGCTCCCAAAATGGCGGTTGTAATTCTAAGATTCAATTTTTCTTTCGTATTATTATAGAGGAATAATATTCTATTAATATCATGTATATTTAGTATGTTTGAGGAAGATTATATTTATAAAACGGCTTTGATTTAATTCTGAACTTAATGGTTCGTTTATTTTAATATTCGATAGTATTGAAAACCCTCTATATGTGCCTCTATTATTATAGATGGATAGTTTCTATTTAAGTTATTTCTGTTTTTATTATAAGTGTAATATATAAAAAAATTCTTATAGACAAAGATTCGCTTTAAATTTAGCTAAGAGTTTTTATTTCAAAGCGTAAATAATCCTTTAAGTTATAAAGATAAATAACAAATAATATAATTTCGTCTCAAATACTTCGAACTTCAGAAAGTCTGACTAAAGTAATTTCTGTCAACTAAAGTTCGTTAAACAGTCAATGAGAAAACGGTTTGACAAATTTGTTAAAGTATTTACTGACATTCAAGATTAATTATTATCTATCCTTTGACTAATTTCGACTATTTCTTCTTAAGAATAATTTAAGTTATTCTAAAATAATTAAAGTAGTTGTTTAGATTAAAGGTCGGTTAGGTTTATATTTTATGCATTTTTACTTTACTGAAAATTTCAAATAATTACATAATTAATTTAGCGTTAGTGTATATTCCAGTCGTTTTTACTTCCTTTTTTGTTTCAAATTCTGATGTTATTCTAATTGTGAAAATTTAAAAAAAGACTTAAGTATCACAAATATTATGACTATGAAATATTTAATCTTTGTAATAACTAAGCGATATAATTAAAAGCATGTCAGATGGAAACATATAAAACTACAGAATATACATTGAACTGATTAATCCTACAACTACGAGAATGCATTTATGGATGTATCTTTGTTATTCTTTCACGCAAAAACAGCTGGACCGATTCAGTTGAAATTTGGTAGGTAGGTAGGTGATACCTTGGGTTAGCTCATAGGATACTTTGCATGCCGATATTTTTCTGGGAACCGGAACAACACGGACAAAACCGTGGGGCACTGCTAGCTAGTATCCAATAATATTAAATCTAATGAGTTTGTTACAACTAGGCGTTCCCCTTCTTCGCCTCTAGCAAGTTAATAAACAAAATTGAATTTCTTTTATATGTGAAATTAAGGAATCTCACCGTAAAAGTCTTTGAACCGCATGTTCGTAAATATCTTCGTACAGCCAATTTGCTGGAGTACCTAATTTATATACTTATTTACAAATACACACTGGCGCTTTTTAACGGTGCATCGTTTACATAATTTTGTCATCTTTTTAGAGATTCTATGGGAAATTTTATGGATAGTGCTCTCCAATAGATGTGGTATTTTCCATAAGCGATTATAATACCAGCTTAGTGTAAACAAAATTAACAAATTTGAAAGCGAAAAGATTTTACCCGTACAAAATTTAAACCTATGTTTTGTGTCATATGCATTACGTATTGAAATTGGTTTAGCTATTCTATAACATAAAAAATCATTATAGCTTATACCTTAAATTAACTATTTTTATAACTATAGTTAAAACAAGTTTTATTTACTTAATAAACTAGCTGATGCCCGCGACTCTGTCCGCGTAGATATTCATATAAACTGACCGCCTATTACCCCACTTTACAAACTTTTTCAGTAGCCTATGCCCTTTTTCAGGCTCTAGACTATCTGTGTACCAAAAAATCATTACAATTGGTTCATTAGTTTAATCATGAAATCGAGACAGACAGAGATAGATTCGCATTTATAATATTAGTACAGATAGAACAGAAACATTTTCTCGTCCCTTGTGTGATTGTGCCTCAGAGCTATTTCTTCAACCCCATTCATTTTTAATAAAACGTGTGTTGATTTAAGCTTTTTTGACAAAAAATCTATTGCGTCTTCTTTGATATAAATAATATTACATTCACTCTACAGAAACGGTTCATAAAGTAGCATTTCATTAAGTGAGAAAATGTTAAATCTAATATTATAAAGAAGTAAAGTTTGTGTGTTTGTTAAATAGTAAGGGGGTAATCAGGATCTACAGAACAGATTTTAACAATTCTTTCACCAATAGAAAGCCACATTATTGCTTGTCATAGGCTATATAAAAAAAGGGATTGTTAACATTATGCCCAACGAAGTGGGCACGAGTCCGCTGGTCATTTTTAAAATCCGTGTTGGTAATACGTTTCTATTTTTTTAATATTCGAATACAAAACCAAAATTATTTTTTATTATAATAAAAAGAGAAACATTCAAGGGAACGAAAGAACAACTGTCAGCTGTCAAACGTCATGCCGACACCGGGGTGACCTCACTCAAGCTAACTGCTTGACGTTGCCAGCTAATTCGTTATAATTAATAAAACGCAATGATAATAAAAAAATCACAATTAATTCTGATGCTTCGACATATATTTTCGGATACTTAATAACTTAATTAACTTATCTCGCCAACATCAGCAATAAATAGTACACTATCACAATATTCCCAATAGGTAAAGATTTTATTATAGGTATTTATCTATGCGCAATAAGTCGTTACAAACAGGTTACCTAATAAAAAAGATTAACAAAAAGAAAAATAATAAAATAATTTTTATCTGAATAATTATATGATATTTGTAGTAATACAACTAGTATGTGTACAACCAGACTTATTTCTGGTGTATATTTCAAAATCGCAAACTATGAGCACATATAAATTTTTATTTATATCCAGTCAAAGGCACCTTTTATAGTAAACTAGCTGTTGCCCGCGACTTCGTCCGCGTGAACTTTCATATAAACTTTGACCCCACCTTCCCTCCTTATAACCCTTTTTCCAGTCAAAAAGTTGCCTATGTTTTATCTCAGGCTCAAGACCATCTGTGTTCCAAATTTCATTACAAACGGTTCAGCGGTTTGGCCGTGAAAGCGTAAAATTATAAACAGTTTCAACCCCTCACACATTTGGGGGTTGATTTAAAAAAAAGTAGCCTTTGTCCTTCCTCACGCTTAAGACTATCTTTGTACCAAATTTCGTTCTAATCGGTTCCATAGTTTTAGCTTGATAGAAAGACAGACAGACAGATCTACTTTCGCATTTATAATATTAGTATGGATCTTTAGTTAACATTCGCTGAATGATTTCTGAATCCTAAGTAAGAACTATTAACACACTGCACTAATTACTATTTAGGACACCTATTATATGGATATAAGACATTTATTGTATGATTTGTATTCTCTTAACAACTTGACGCCTGCACGTATAGTTACCGTTATACAAAGATTATTTTACAGATACAAAACTTTTTAAGTTGACTAAGATTTTTATGTACCATGGTAGACAATGGAACAGGATGTTCTCTGATCGTAGGCAACCACTTCTGCCCATAGACTTTCTTAAAGCTAAAACCTCACGAATACGTCGTTGGAAAATAGTATTTATGATCAATGTAATAAGGCTCAAAGGATTGGACACAAAATGCTTCTTTTTTACTCTTTACTTAAACTTACTCTAGCGAGATAAAGTGACTTCACACGCTTATTTGTCTCTGGAATTACCTGATCGAATTGTAAAACCTCAGTTATTATATAGTCGGTTTTTTGCAAAAATAATTGTACATGTTATTAAACATTTTAATATTTTATTGAACCAGTAAAGTATATTTATACGTTATATTAGACAAATCTACCTATTTTAATTATATATGAGAAAGGCTTTTTTTTAATTTTAATGTTCTGCTTTATCTATGGTCGATTCTTTGACAGTATTGCGTTGTCTACTCAAGCGCAGTGTACGAAAATTGTGCCTCTCGCTCGCACGCACATATCACGCATTTTGCTGAGTCTATTTACAAAATAAATGCGCCAAAATATTTGAAATTGGAATCAATGAAATCTGTGTGTGAAATCGTGGATTAAATTTAGCAAATAATTTGCTAATATTGTTTTAATTATGCAATTGTTTCTTCCGCAAAAAGTAAGAAAATTTATATTTATATTTTTAGTACCTTCACCTCTATTCTTTGTATATTTTTCTATACACCCTACAAAAATAATAGGCTTAGGCTATATTTACTTTTTAATTGTTATAATTAGACCAAGGATGAGATACTTGCATTTATTTCATTGTTATTGTGTGTCGTATAGTTAGGTATAGGTTTAGGTCAATGTTTAATTTCATCTTTTGTTTCTTTATTAGTAACGTTAATATCTTTTCTTTTATCTTAAATTCATTTAGTTTTTGATCTTTTATAGATTTCGTGTGTTATAAGTATTTTTATCATTATAGTTTTTGATTTCTTTCTTGCTATTGGTATATTTGTTGGAAGTGAAGGTTATAATCACGTAATATTTATGTGAACCAGTAGCTAAGAATGTCAATAAAAACTTTCCGTTTTTACCCTTCGGATACGAAATTCTAAAAAATAACAAAAGAAATCCGAACAGCAGTTTTTAAGATAAGCACTTTCAAACAAAATATAATATCTATACTAATATTACAAAACTTAATATACAGAAGTTTTTATCTTATCATAATAATATAAATCAACAGGGACGAAGTCGCGAGCAATTACTAGTCATATATAAAGTTGAAGATATTCTGCTTAATAACTAACCGACTTCAAAAATTGGAAAGGTTTCTCAATTCGACCGTATATAGATGTGCTTTTATTTTTATACTTATACAGTCGTTGTATAAAACACGTTGCGATACGAAACTCAAAAAATAATAAAAGAAATCAGTACCGCAGTTCGTTGAGTTTTAAATCATTTTTGAGTTTTTAAGATAAGCGCTTTCAAAACAAAATAATATGATATCTATACTAATATTACAAAACTTAATATTCAGAAGTGTTCCTGATCATCTTAATATATATAAATCTCGTGTCACAATGTTTGTCCTCAATGGACTCCTAAACCACTTAACCGATTATAATAAAATTTGCACACCATTTGCAGTTTAATCCAATTTAAAAGATAGGATAGCTTACATCTCGGTATTGCCCCGGGAACGGGAATTATGCGGGCAAAACAGCGGGACACAACTAGTAATAACATAAATCAACGGGGACGAAGCGAGCCTTACAATCGTTGTATGAAACACGTTGCGTAAATTATAAACGATTTTGATGAAGGCGATGCGGAATTGCGTTTGGCTTTTAACAGCATTTACATGATAGCATTTGAAGTTCGTCCCAAACTCGGAATAAAACGTGACGGGAATTACTTCACAAAACGATTTAACAAAATAATGGGGAAGGAACATCGTTTATCCATTTATGGGCAAATTAATGGGCTCGATATATTTTTGTAAGTGCACAATATAGGTAAGTATATTTACTATAGACGTTTCCTATAAGGATATTTATAAAACTAAAGTCTTTAAAACTACAGTTGAATTAAGAAACCTCCTCCTTTTTTTAAAGTCGGTTACAAAACCTTGATAAGTTAAAATAGTATTTCAATATTATCGTAATGTTTTTCATTGGTGATATTAAAGGATATTAAGGAAATAAAAAAGATCTGAAAATACAAACTACATACAAATCATTTACTACATTACTAGCGAATCATATTAGCTATGTAATAACGCGAAAAATATCGAAACAATTACATAAAATAAATAAGTCCAAAACATCAAAAAATAGTAATTTAAATAACGTTAACGTAACGCTCTTAATACCATTACATAAGGTCGAAAATAGCACTTCATTGTCAAGGAAAGTGATTTAAGCGAGTAAAAGTAGAAAGCAAGTGTTCAGTTCAACAACTCACTATAAATAGAGCGAGATAAATTTAAAACAAATCAATACTGAGCTGTTTTATTTTCAATATCGACATTTTCTTTCGTAGTATAATAAAGTTGCTTTCTTCCGTCTCACTATGTATGCTTAAATCTTTAAGACTACACAACCAATTTTCAAGGGGTTTTCTTTTAAGATTTAAGAGGAAATATCAATTGAAATTCTTAATTTAAATATTTAATTCAGTTATATAATATGTTATAAAAACAGGAAGAGTAAAATAAATAATTTTATGGCATTCATTGACATGACAAAGGTTTTCGACGGAGAAACCTATTATAACCGCCTTGCTAAAATTCGATGCAATTGGATTATTAAATTATAATTTTAATTATAAACATTCAAGTATGTTTAGTAGTTAATGCTTAAAAATGTCTTTTTAATTTAAAATTTTATAAAATAGCTAGCTAGCAAGCTAGCTGTGTCCTGCGGTTTTACCCGCGTAGTTCCCGTTCCCCGGCAATACCGGGATGTAAGCTATCCTATCTTTTAAGTTGGATCAAACTGCACACGGTGTGGAAATTTAATTGAAAATCGGTTCAGTAGTTTAGGAGTCAATCGCGGACAAACAACGTTACACGTAATTTATACATATTAAGATTAAGAACACTGAAGCATACAGTATTTCTATAATAACATTTTTTTAATTAATTAATTATCAACAATCATTAAACATTGTAGGTTAATAATAATATATCTATACTAATATATAAAGCGGAAGAGTTTGTTTGTTTGTTTGTTCGAACGCGCTAATCTCAGGAGCTACTGGTTCGAATTGAAACATTATTTTTTTATTGAATAGACAATTTATCGAGGAGCTTTAGGCTACGTAACATCACGCTGCGACTAATAGGAGCGAAGAAATAATGGAAAAACAAATCAACGGGAAGTCGCGAGCAACAGCTAGTAATCAATAAAACTTTTCGATTACCAGGGTACCATAACAAGAGAGGATGTTGAACCGCGCGAGATGGCTTATGCTCGCAATAGGAGCTGTACTGGCGTTGCAGTCTCGAGGCGAAGGTGGCATTCGACTACCAGACCAGCCACCGCAGGAGGAAGGGAGGTCGCTGAACTTCGATGATCATGGACGATCGGTATGAATATTTGTTTACACCAAAAATTGCTATCAGTCAGGTAGATGGGAGAATATCATATTACCGGCCTATTGCAAAATGTCATGTTAATGCTTAATGTATTGCTTTAATCCTACTCCTACTAATATTATAAATGTGAAAGTTTGTAATAATGTATGCTTGTTACTCTTTCACGCAAAAACAGCTGGACCGATTTTGTTAAAATTTGGTATTTAGATAGGTATTGATATTTCCCCGGGAGCGTTAACTACACCGGTAAAACTGCGGGGAACATTCCTCAACTACTCTACAACAAAAAGTTGCACCATTGCTCACGTTGATAGGCTACTATAAATTGACATCTTTATCCTCAGCCTCAAGCTCAGGGTCGTGGTCTTCTAGACTGGATAGGACTGGGAGAAGACCAGGATCCCTACATCCAACAGGCTACGCAACAGTGCATCAGTGGAGACTTGGCTGACTGCTTTAAGGCACAAGCTCTGAGATCGTTTGACGACTTCTTCGATAAACAAGCTTATCAGTAAGTATTTCACTAATGATCTTTGAATAATCGTATTTAACTTTTATGAAGTTAGGAAAGGAACATATAATGTTTTCCAACAAAAAATAGAAATAAAATAGGTAATTTTGTTTAAGAAAATTCGCCAAGGGTTTAAGCAAAACTCTTTTTAACACTTACAACGAGAGAAAATATTTCAAAATTCAAATGATATTTGCTTCGTTAGATTTAGATCTGTCCTGACTACTATTATTATTCCTATAGGAACTAAAAAAACATTACAAAAGAACCAGAAAAAACGGCTAGTACCAAATATAGGTTTAATAACCAGCCGAGCAGTTGGTAGCTGTTATCTGAAATTGCTCATCCTTGTAAAATATAGGCGAGCGTGATATGAAAGGCTCAGCTCATAAATCACATTTCCTTGAAATAATTGCTTCTAAAATTTCCTTCTCACTCAATTTTAACTAAGGCGTACACTTTCGCAAACTGTTGGCTATAAATTTTTCATATCATAGTTAGTAAAAGACTTCAGGTTATAGACGAAATTCCAACCAATTTTAAATATTTTCCCATATTTCATAACAAAAGTTCCGAAATTAAAATTGTATATTAATCAGTTCTATTTTTAATTCCCAAGCATTTATTATCATTAGATTCAATTCTAACTTACTTCTCCACTGTAAAACAGAATTCCCTCACAACCTTAATAATTTGGTCTAAAATCCTAATAAATATAATATTAATACTATCAGGAGTTTAGACTCAACAAGAGTATATTAATCAGTTCTATTTTAATTTTCTAAACATTATCGTTAGACTCAATTCTAACTTACTTCTCCACTGTAAAACAGAATTCCCTAAGTACCTTAATAATTTAGTCTAAAACCCTAATAAATATAATATAAATACTATCAGGAGTTTAGACTCGGACATCAGTAACATGTCTTAAAATCTTATATTCCAATTTTTCAGGCTTTCTAACAACGCTTTGCTGGTCCGAGTGGAATCTCAAGCGAGGGCACTTTCTCGAGAGCCCCCAGAGTTCAGTTCTCAACCACGAAGTGAGGACTCCGATTGGGACGGACTTGTCAAGTATGGCATGAGGAAAATTGAGAGGTAAATATTGACTTTTTTATAAAAAAAACGAAGCTAACTAATGGGAAGTGGTCTATTATTATTATAATTATACTCGTATAATGACGAGTAATTGAGTCCTAGGTTCGCTTGATTTTTAACGATCACCGCATGGACAGTGATTTTACAAATAATTACGATAAGAGCAAAGTAGTAGTATCATTTATATTGTAGGTATTTTACATATTATGTAAATGCCCTATAATACATTATTTAAATTTTATACGTAATAAATGTTTGTATGAAAAACAAGAGCATACGAAATAAAAAAACTCAATAAAATCTTCAGTCCCCTCTTCAGAACGCCCACATTAGAAGTTCTTATAAGAAAATAAGGAAAGATATAACGATTCACTTTTATTGTTCTTTTTTATAACGATACAATGGACTATTTATAAGGCGGAAAGACGCTTAACTTTAATATATAAAGGAGTATTTAAGGGATATATTTCTAATCCTTCGTGTTATATAAATGCGGTTATAAATATTTGATACTTGTTTCCTTTTCATTATTAAACCATAAAAATAGTTAGGATTATGATTTAGTAGAAATTTGGAATGCTCATAGAATTCTATACCTATTCTGTTTTATCTAGTATTGTGATATTATTGTATGATAAAAAACCGTACGCATAATAAACGTTTAATTTTTCAAGTAAAACATTTCAATAAAGAAATATCTTCAAACTTTAATGAATTGAAAGTAATTGTTTTAAATTTGCAAAACATTTTCCAACCAAGCTCTATTAGGTTCACACAAGATTTTTACAAATACAATAATACTTATACATCTTGTTTTTTAAACTGTACTACTGAAATAATTTTATAATATTATATTAATCTATGTCTGCCTATGCCTGGAAGATATGGCATATATCCATACGGCCGACAATTAGATGTGGGACTTTGAATTTGGATTGGGTTTTTCTTTTTATTTCACCTCACTTAAATTTTACATTGCAAATGTGTATAAGTATTGTTAGTTAAAATTATTTAAGTTAGTTATGAGTTTAGTTGTTAATATAATACTATGACGAAGTGAATGCCATTTGGGTGAAGGCCTCCCCTTTCTTCCTCCATTCTTCTCTATTTCTGGCGAGAGAAAGCCAATCTCGCGCTACTTACTAAACTATAAAGCGTTTATAAATGTATAAAAACACAAAAAAATAGAAACTCAAAATAATCTTGACGTAAACGTATGTCTTGTTATCCCTGAGATAAAGGTTCTGACTCTGAAATCCCTTCAACGTCAAAGTTTACACGTTTTGGATTTACTTTACACACAAAACACTTCCTGATTCCTTGTTGTTTTAATTATGTTAACAAAAACATGCTGGGAAATAATTAAATGTTAGCTTTTCATCAAGTTTTACGTAAAATAAATTGATCGTAACTTATTCTTAAATTAACACAGAACTTTGAACGATGAGTATTGAAGTTTTTCAAAATACAAAGATTGAAAGATTGCTTTGAATCTTTGTATTTGAAAATACAAAACAATAATAGTTGAAATATTTCTATTTTTAATTTAATTTCTATAAGATTAGCTTTATGAGCCTGGACCTTATAAAACAATTTGTGAAACTTTTTATTCATAGTCAATTTTTATTTTATTTCATGCTAGTATTGTAGGCACATTGTGCCTGTAAAGTTTACATCAAAAAATATATGTAACCTTCTTTAGATTAAAAAAAACAAATAGAATCTAAAATTTTGTGGTCTTTTATCAAGCTCTATATCTAATATCAAATCCCGTATAATCTCAAACAAAATCTCTCAAGCTGATTGTTGTTAAGATTTACGACTTCGGTAGTAATAAATCTTTTCGCAACAATAAAGGCACGACAAGACACGAAATGTAATAAGTGTTTTTCATTAGGTTTTTACGAGCCACGGCTCTGGAGATGCAACTAGATGATGACGTCACATCAAACGGCGTGATAGCTCCACGCTTTATAGATGAAATCGCTGATGAAGTGGATATTATTGAGGATAAGAAGGCACCGCCCTTCCGTAAGTATAAGGAAAAACTTATAATACTCGTATACGTCAGGAAGTAGTTTAAGAATCTGATCAGCTGTATTGAGTAAGTTATTGCAGAATAGATCAGGAGTTATCTATATGAAGCTCTGATTGAAAGGAATTTGTTTTAGTAATGTATTTTTTATAATGTGCGAAAGTAACTCTGTCTATCTGTTCCTTTTGTCTGCCTGTTACGCTTTCACGACAAAACAATTGAAAAGATTGTAATGAAATTTGGTACACAGATGGTCTAGAGCTATATG
Source organism: Eurema mandarina (assembly GCA_018238005.1). Classification (NCBI taxonomy): domain Eukaryota; kingdom Metazoa; phylum Arthropoda; class Insecta; order Lepidoptera; family Pieridae; genus Eurema; species Eurema mandarina. The sequence goes on along the minus strand of DWAJ01001403.1, from coordinate 11,595 downwards.
ATCGAGAACATAGGCTACTTTTTAATTGGAGAAAAGGGTTATAAGGGGAAAGGGGAGGGGACAAAGTTTATATGAAACTCCATTCGGACGGAGTATTACGAGAACATAGGCTACTGGAAAAAAGGATTATAGGGAGAAAAGGGGAGGGAAAGTTTATATGAAACTCCATGCGGATGGAGTCGCAGGCAACAGCTAGTCGATGGATAAAAGGAAAGAGATACAGTTTTAAGCGTTCAAAGAACGTTTTAAATGACCTTGTTTTAGTCGAGAATGAAGAGAAATAGTCATATTTAGAGTTCAAAAGAGCCTTTCTAAAGGATTTAAAAGGATATATTTTCTTAGGCTAGAATGAGCTATATACTACTTTTCTAAGAACTTTAAAGATAAGCAGTAAATAATCTAAACAAATATTTATTTACAGGTCGTCACAAGCTGAAGAAACTGATTATACCCATGTTGTTGATTCTGAAGTTGTTCAAGCTGAAACTTCTTCTCTTCCTGCCTCTCATCCTTGGTTTGGCTAGCTTCAAGAAATTCTTAGGATTCATGGCCCTAATAATCCCTGGTGAGTGTTAAGTGAAAATATCTAGAGGTACCATTATATTCTAATGGTTATCCTTACAATGATAACGCCTAAAAGCTTATATTGTCTATTAATCTCTTAGATCTCTTAGAGAACTAGATTTTTTTTAGATCCAACAGATAAAAAAGGATGCATATTTTATCATACAATATTTAATGGGTAATCTAAAAAATTCTAAAAACAATCTGTAGGTATCTCTCATTCTTATAAACACTGTATACAATCTGTTACCACTGTTACACCTTGCTAATATAACCTAAATCAATAATACCACTAATAATATGCCTTTCAATTCCAGGTGTAATCGGCTACTTCAAGTTCTGCAAGCCCAACCTGTCATCGCCGTTCTCTTCGAACCACTTCTCAGCGCCGCAGTACTCTCCGGCTGGTATCGGCGTCAGCCCCTACCGAGAGCCAGGACATTATGGACATTATGATACTTATGTAAGTATTAGATTTTTTTTTCTGAAGAGGAGTTAATATATTGTGTTAGGAGACAATTCTGAAGATGTCAGTTTTGTATGGAACAGATAGTTTTCCAAATTTTATAATATTGTTTAAATTGGTCTATATAACTCTAGTTAAGTGAAAAGTAAAAGTACAATATATTTAGGAGGTTAGATAATTTTCCAATATTAACTAAAATTTACAATGAGTTCAAGTCAAGCGTGAAAAAATACGAATACAAATTGATAAACAGAGTTCATCAATTAGTATGGATGAGTTTAAACAAGAACGAATTTGCACCTTCCTCAATTTGTGGAGAGAAAATTAAAAACAAAAGAGTCATTAATCATTCTGAAATGCGAAGAGAATGCTAAATAGTTCGTGTTCTGACATTCAAGTATTTTTCCAGGCGGGACATAATTACGGTTCTGGAGGCATTGCGTTCAGGGAGCATGAAGGAAACCCACAGGATCTTGCTTACCAGGGATGGGAGTACAGGAATAAAAAAGGAGCTGAAGATATTAAGGCTGAAGCAGCTTAGAGTTAAATCAATGGTACTATTCAATTTAATTGAAAGTCATACTACACTATACATTTCAAAAAGTTGGTGCTAAAACAATGACTAGGTTCTATTTCATTGTATTAGTAAGAAGAATATTTATTCACAATAGAACTTGTTGATTCAATAGATAGATCAGACAAAATTAAACAAACAATGAAAGTAAATTCGAGATATGGTATTTGATCAATAATTATTTATAAAAAATCCTTGTAAATACTCGTGTCACCAATAATTGAAAATGAGACAAATCTTTTCAGAAGGCTTTCTTTGTTACCATTTTATAGACATTACGTGGAAATCGTAACAAATAGCTCCAATGATATAAACATTTGTTTTGCTTCCAATATTTTGTGTATCAATAAGGTTTCTATTGATACTGCCTTTTGTACCCTTTTCATCGTTTTCTATACAAAGAATATCATAAGGAACAATATAGCTTTCTGAATGGACGTTAACGTCACGTTAGATATAAAATTTTGGATACACAATACATGTAAATATAAAAAGATACCATATATTGTATGCGTATACCAAACGATACGACTAAGTGTAAACTTTATAAGTTATTGTAAATAGATTTTTCTATTTTATTTATAAGATTACTTAAGCTCTCTTATTGTTATTTGATTTAAATAAAACTTGGAACAGTACACGACTTTTTTATTCCAGAAATACAAGCTAAGCTTTTACAGTAAATATCATACTAATATCACTTCCAATAGTTTTTAACATGAGCGTTTACGATATTGTAATCTTTATCAGTAGCTACGAATTCCATTTCATCCAAATCCTTCAGAATAAACACATCATCTCTTTCTGTGTCTCTTCTATTCCTTCTCATACTATTTCTTGGTTGCAACTTTTGGAAAGGCATATGATATCGTAGAACTTTAGCGTTCTTCCTAGATTTTCTTCTCTGATTGGCTTCAGTTGTATATTTTTCTTCGTTCTGTCCGGAATACACGTTGCTATCAACATGTTCTTTCATAGTGGGTGCTGTTGGAACACTAGTCACTGGTTGCACATAAGTTCTCTTACGTTTTTGTTTATTCTTCTTGATAATCTTCTGTATCGTTCTCTTAGGCGACTTCTTTATCTTGGTTTTTCTCTTATTCTCTTCGTAGAAGGTCTTTGGTATTTTGAGTACGTTATCAGATTTGTCGATGAACGTTCGGTTCAGGACCAACTGAAACAATATTTTTAAACAATGATTTGTTAGTCATATAACCTATAATAACGTTTATAATGATAGCAAGTTACAAATCGTCTCCTTATTTTTTTATGGTAAACTTAAAATAAACTGAAACTTGTTTACTTTCAACTACTTTTGCCCAAAACTTAACAAATCAAATATTATTGTGTAATTGAAAAGAATAAAGTCAAAACATTAAAAATATATCAAGAAATACCCAAGCCTCAAAATCAAATTTAACAAATTCAATCCCTAAAACATTTCTTGATCTACAATATCCACTTCACATTCAAAATTCTTTTTCGTAGCGTCAAAACCTTTTCACGCATCTACTCGTTCGTTCGAGAACATCTCATTTATATAGAATCCAATACGGATACTTAACATAATTGCCGTTCCATTCAAAATGAAGCCTCGGTGAAATAATTTGAGTTCACGCATCAGAAATTATTTTCCTGTATGGAAATTCGAAGCTTTTGTAAATTTAAGGGAAGTATATTATAGACGTTACTTGAAATATGTGAAGAGATAGAAAATTAATTTACATATAGATTACAATGTAAATTTGATCAAAGGAAATTTGGTTTGGAATCCTGAAATAGATTGCTAAGGCCTTTTTGTTAAATTAGCTCTAGTAGTTTTTATAGGAAGTAATTGCAATTAGAAGTTTGGTTATATGTCACATTATAAGTTTGGTCATTAACATTATTTACTTCATATCTATATATATAAAAGAAAGTCGTGTTAGTTACACCATTTATAACTCGGTAACGGCTCAACCGATTTGGCTGAAAATTGGTAGGGATGTAGTTTAGAACCAGGACAATGACATAGGATATCTTTTTATCAGTTTCTAGGGGAATAATTTTTTTATGAAAGTAAACGCGAACGGAGTCGCGGGCAACAGCTAGTTAATCATAAAAGACATTTGAATGTTGAACTTCAGTAGTAATTTCTAAAATTTTAATCAAAAGACACGTGATAAACTATTATAAGAAAAGTTGTTCGAGACATTTTCTAATTAATGCTTGGATAGAACTAATCCAATTACAAAATTTCGTAATAAGTAGAAATCATCTTAAATAAATTATGTGTTCGTTTTACATTTAATTAAACGCCATTCAATTTTAGGCTTACAATTTTACATTTTGTCTTTTTTTAATTTTGTGATTCAATGAACATTTAATGAAATTAAAACATTTATTTTTACTTTGACAATCAAGGCTGGATGGCTGTGATTTAGAAAGAAATAAAAAGTTTCAGTTTGTTTTCCTGTCACTTTGACACTGGCAGTTATGGTCGCAGTAATAAGCGATCCTATGCAATTTCATCATAAATAGATATATAGATAGAAAGAAATAGAAAGTTTTTTTTTAAAAAACGGTTGAAATATGGAATGAACTTTTTGAAAGTGACTTTAAACTTAGAATCTCTCTTACGTTTCGCAGTAAAAAAAAAATGGCGGATTTCGCGCCTTATTTTAACTACTGAATTGTTAGTATTAAATGTAAACCTATGTATAATTATAAGTACATAGAGTTTAAATAATATATACTTTTTGACTTATCGAGAAATATCCGTAAAAACAGTTCTGAGATATTTCCTTTACGTAAAATCCTCAAATTTCGCTGTAAGTACAAACTTAAATCCTTGTAATGATCAATATAAACTAACGAAGGCTGCGGCTTTCAGCGATGTGTTCACTATTAATTAGTGCATTACACTTATATATATTATAATATGTAACTCCGATGCTTGCATTAATTAAACGCGTACTAGGTAAATGCTTAGACATTAAACATATATTTTAAGTAAAAAAAATATAACATATTTGACGTAAGACGTAATTTAATATATTGTATTACGCTCAGTTATTAGATATAATTTGTATGTATTATACAATAAAATATAGTGCCGCTTGTAATAGAATATTCTGGAAACTCTTTAAGAGAGTTAGACTCTTTTAATACAAGACGCAATCAAGATAAAAATCTACCTTGTACATACAATAATTAGAATATATATAATAGATTTTTCTATATAAAAGCAATTTATATCTAAAGTTAGTTTAGACTCGCAGATTCACCCGTATAAAGCCTGATATTTTATAGCCAATTTAAAGATATGAAATTAAATATAATATATAAAATATCTAACGATGTAGACTGATGTTCAACGTTTCATAAAAGACGTGTCTCAAACATTCACAATATAACATAAGACTTGATTATGCGCCGTTTAATATTTTTACCCGTAAGCAAAGCGAAATATATTCTTCCTTAATAACGGAACATTACTTTCTTGCTTCAGTATTTTCATATTCTTGCGATCACCTTTGATGTAAGCTAAGCAATTTGTGATGTAATTTGTGATATTTATATCAAAGTTAATGCGTACTTAATATGTACTTATAACTCGGAAATCGCCTTTATATTAATGTACAGTTGACGACATGAGGACGTTAATGTATTCAAAATTACAAATCAACTCTAAATAGCGCTCTTTGCCATTCTTCATAGGCGATTTGATTTTTAAAACTACGCAGTGGATTTTGATGCATTTTTAATACAAACTAAAGGTTTATTGGTACTCGTATAATACTTGAGAAATGTCTATCACTACTACTACTACATCATATTCGTACAAGCATATTCATTTAGCTTGAAATTTTTCTTATGTTTTCATGTAGATATAACAAAGGAAATAAATATTTACTCACGTTATATAAGGACAACTGAAATAACACTGATTTGAATAATTTCCTGTTCACCAGCGCCTGTCAATATTTTTTATTTTTATTTTACACTAGCTGACCCGTGCTCTTTATTGGGCATAATATTAATTATCCTTTTCGGTTTTTTATATGGCCTATGACACTCAGCAATAATGTGGCTTAATATTGGTGAAAGAATTTTTTATATCGGTTCAGTAGATCCCGAGATTACCCCATACAATTTAACAAAATAGACTTAACAGGGTGTAAAAGACTTACTTTAGAAAATTTGGAGAGAGCTTAGCTATAAAAAATACGTTTCAATTTTTTCCATATAGTAGTACATGTATATACCTATGTTAATTAACTTTTTCCGATTCAGTAAGAGTACTATATTACTGTAGTCCAGTAATTTTGCTTTTATTTATCTCAATACAGCTATGGAACAATAAAATTTAAAATTCAGCAATGTACTTTAAACAACCTACTAAACGACTACGTTAAATAAACCACACCTAGACGTTACGTACGCCCCGCTATCCATTCCATAGCTATACATTGCTGGTTATGATATACGAACTAAATTTAATTCGGAAATACGTCTCAAAGTGGGGAGCGTCAATGTAGTGCACGCCGGAGCAAAGTTCTGGTTCAGCACTACATTGGTTATGGGCTGGCGTTTTTCTTACCATCTGGGCACCCACTTCGTAGAATAAGAAATAAAAAAAAAGTCTTTTACATTCTGTATATTAAGAAAGAAATTTTCATACGAAGTGTATACAACCAATTCACTTAAATGTGGTTTGTTATTTGACAATCTATTAGTAGAACACTATCGGACAATGAATTTTTCAAATGTTCATTAATTTTTTAATTTAAGAGTTTTACTTACTAATTTACTGTTTGTTCCGGGGAAGGGTGCGACGCCATTATTTTGAATTCCTTTTACTACTGATGTGTTCTGTAACAATTTTTGATTAAAATAAATTAGTAATCTAATAAAAATTTTTCAATAAAAAATTACGCACACGTATCATATTTAGACCGTTTATATTTGAATTTGATTGTAACACAATATTATATTGCATCTACATAAATATTTTGCTATATAGGTATTACTTCAAAAACTTAAAAACTGTTTTATAGAAAGGCAGGCAAACGAACAGGAGGGGTAGGTACCTATCTCTGTAACGATCGTAAGTAACTATCTCCGCACATGTGCATTCGCAAGTTTCACGAATGTGTTGCCCGCCTTGATTCAAGGGTCTTTTCTTTAATAAATGAAGGTGAGTAATTATTTGTAAGTTGACTTAGAATAGTAAGCTGTTTAATAGAACAGCGTTATCTAATTATAAGATATTATTAGTCTTAAACTAGTTTTACCTGTGTAATATCAGCAAACACATAGAAAACATTCAAAAGGAACAGTAAATGAAACATAGCGTTCTAAATTAAACTATCAAGTGGTTAAGAACTACAGCTTCGTGTTTGGACGCGTTACCCAAAACACTATTGTTCGTAAAGTAAACTAAGCTCCTACTGATTACAAGTAAAAGTTTAATGCAAATAGTTCTAAACTCCATTGCGGTACTTTTGATTCTTGTTACCTGGTTTTATTTCAAATGAAATTTAAGCCACTGCACGATTACCGATTGTAATGCTGAAAGCGTATGTAAATCGAGTTACAGTGCATTTTTTTATATGGAGCTGATAATATGAGAATAGAGAACTGAAACGCAACTTAAATTTAAGTACAACTTAAACCGGTCAGATTTGTCAGTTCGCCATACAACACGGTCAAAATTACGAGACTTAAGGAGTGCTTAAATTTAATTTGCGTACGAGTATTTGGCCGCAAGAAGGGTCCAAGTCTTTCAGCAATATAATGACACTGTATTGGAGATTGGGCTTATTTAATTCGTCTTTAACAGTACTTTGGTATGAGATGTTATCAAAGTTTGTGCTCTCGTATTTTAAATATACTTTGTAGGTAACTGATGGAAGGCGCCTCACAAAGTGTGACTAAATATCTATGAACGTTCTCAAGGTTTAGAAGCTTCTTGATTGCGCTATAGGGTAAAGAAAGAGAAAATAATGTATGAAGCACCCTTGTGCTTAAGAAAATGACAAAAATGATGATAAGATATACTGCACAAAATGGAACTCTTTATCTTAACTGGAGAAAAATTGTATAATATCTGAATATCTAAATCTTGTTGAAAAATAATAAAGTATTATGATAAAATTTCATTCCGTATTGAGGTCCAGATCACGGGTGATATTGTCTGTAACATACTCGACTATATGGACCTTCACACTGTAAATAAACCCTATTCTTATAAACAGGGTTGCCAGGTGTATAAAAGTTGTTAATATTGTAAAATTTAAAAATTACTGAAATCTCCTTTTGACATAGTAAGAAATTATATGTTAAGTCTAAGTCTAATAAGAATATCGTAAAAATAGGCCCTATTAGGCATATTGAATGCCGAAGTTCAACTTAAATTTTGGCTTCTTTCCTTAGAATCGTTAACACTCACTTAGCCATTTAATATTCATGTTTATTTTATAATATTAACCATGCTTTCTAACTTGAGAAATGATTCAAAAAATTCCTTTTTTATCTACATATTACGCCCTTATAATCAACAAAGAAGTAAACATCATTATTTATCTGTGGACGTCAATAGCTACATTACATTACCTGGCAACCCTACGGGGAACGGACATAAACCTCCAACATAAAGCGGAGATCATATCAATGAAGGTTTATAACCCTCGTTAGGGACTTGAAGAACATAGGGTACATATATTTTTTTAAAGTTTTTTTATCTAGCAATATTATAAATTTTAATAAGAAGCTTAATTACGGGTTTAAGAAGTCATAAGTTAGGCCATACTTATCCTTTTATTTTAAAACAAATAAATTTAAATTGCCAATTCTCGTCGACTTTATTCATTATCTGCACCCAGTACATAAAAAAAAGTTTCCCAAAGTTCTGCTCACCTTTTGGACTGAAAATATAACAAAAAAGATCAATTTATATAAAAAAAATACATATTTATTAAAGCCTCGTTGAATCACTTACCAGAATTCACGTGGTTTTTACACGACAATTAATCATGACTTTAACGTTTTATGATTTTAACAGCGCACTTTTCCGGGTAACATTGTTTTTGTGGCCACCAAAAAAGGCGACTTACATGGAAATGGCCCCTTTTGTTTGACTTTTTTTCACCTGTTTCTGGTACGTTTGTTTAAATTGTCTTTTCTATACGTATCTATAATATTATTTTTGTAAGAATCTATTCTACAATTACCATCATTTTTAAGAGCTTTTTTTTTAAATCTAAAATGTATTATGAATATTTAAAAATAGAGATCAAAATTAAATTTTATACAAATAGTATCCTGAATGAAAAATAAAAAATATCAAGTAATCAAGGTACAAACATTACTTACTTCACGTAAATTCTAATGGCTGATTTTCATATATATTTTAGGCAATACCCCAAAAATAAGTCGCCAATAGTCCAAGATACTTTCCGTCAGCTGTATTGCTTTGCAGACAAAGGTAGTTATACGTCTAAGTACGTACTAACACTACTTAATCGTCCACATTTTTTTTTTTAGAAAATAAGTGAAGTCTGGTGGCCCTGGGATCTTGTTCTAACACATTACACCACAACATACTTACCACCACAAATTATGGTGATATAAAAATAAATAGTGTGTGAAACAACATTTGTTCCATTTATACTCGTTACAAGTGTCAGAAGCAAAACTTTTATGATATATAGAGGGCGCGCCCGCAATAAGTGACATGGGTTAAAATATAGACTCTTATTTAGCAATAGAATCTTAAATTTAATATGAAACATTTATAAAACAATATCCAAGTGCGTTTGGACTCGCAGACGAAGGGCTCAGATAGAGACGGTATTGATTTATGCAAATATTCATTTAGATTTGTATTTATTTTTAACAAACTTTTGCCCGCGACTCCGTCCATGTGGACTTGGTAATATAAACTTTTACTCACCCCCCTTGTAACCCTTTTTCAAATTAAAAAGTAGACTGTCTTTTTTCAGGCTCTAAACCATCTGTGTGCTTAATTTCATTACAATCGGTTCAGTATGTTCAGTTATAATATTAGTCCAAAAAAGACTGGCTATTTTCCTCTTCTTTCTTTCTCCTACTTCTTATTTCATGTTCCATTCGCGTTACCTCTCTTTTCCCCTTTTGGCGTGAAAGCGCAACAGACAGACAAGTTACTTTTGTATTTATAATATTAGTAGGGATTATATATTCTGTGAATATTTTAAGTTGTCAATTCAGATTGCGGCTTTTAATTCGTCCTTATCTTTAGTGATAACGTCGCCAATTAGAAAATGTAACAGAGTACTCACAATTTAAAATATAAGAATTCTCTCTCGTTTTTATGATTAACAATCAATCAGAAGACTAGGAAAAAAGAAAAACAATGTCCACATAAATGGCTTTCATACGACAACATTTGTATTTGAAAACAATCTTTTATCAAACGTGTACGAACGTGAAGAAATCAAACACTCTAACGCAATTTCTTTAAAATTAATTAACATTTTAACCCAATGCTATTTTTATCAAAAAAATAGGTATAGAAACAAGTTGCTATACCAACCGACGATTGAAAATTTAATATAACATATGTTATAATAGCACATTATATAAATTTGATATTCCGAAGAATGTGTAGAGGGATTTTCACATACGTGCTTATAACATTTCTGGCGAACACTACGCTTGGGAATTTTAATAACGAACAGGTATTTATATTTACATTACATAAACACGTGCCTTTTACACGTAGAACTTAGAATATAAATATACTAGCTGTTGCTCGCGAGTCAGTCCGCGTGGACTTTCATATAAACTGTGACCCCCCCCCCCTCCTTAATAACCCTCATTTCCAGTTAAAAAGTAGCCTACGTTTCATCTCAGGCTCTAGACCATCTGTGTTCCAAATTTCATTACAATCGGTTCAGTAGTTTTAGCGTGAAAGTGTAACAGACAGACAGAGCTATCTTCTCATTTATAATATTAGTAGGATACAGATTATAAGTTGTTATAACTGTTTAGGTTTCAAAAAAAAAAATGTTTAAATGTCTTCGTGTTTTTAAGTATTTTTTTGGAAATCTTTTTCCCGCTTTTCTATAAATTATGTTTTAATTTATATTTGATGTAATGACCCTAGTTTAAAAGAAAAACGCTTTCATTTAAAACAAAATTGATTACAATGAAAAATGTAAAAACGTCCATTTGAATAATTTACCGATTAAATTTCTACGGAGCAAGTTTTTAACGAGTGGTTAAAAATTTTCGTTAGGCAATTATGTTAATGACATTTTTTTTCAGGATAAGGACTTTCAAACTCACACTGCTTTGAATGATGCAGCCGTTTTACGGGTAAGATAATATTCATAGTTCAATATATCGTAGAGCTTTATGGACATACAGGCCATTACCACCAAAAGCTTATTTCTTCTTCTTTTTTCTTCTCTATCAATAATCCCTTCGTACTCAATCTCTTTCCCTTTTTACAAGCTCTTATTTAGTTTCACCTGTCCGGGGTCTGTTTGTTTGTTTGTAATTAAATCTTGCAAGTAAAATTTGACCCACTTCCCGGTTACCGATTGAGTTGAAATTTTGCATGCATGCATACGTCAATCGTATGACAATGCAAAAAAATTATAACATGGAGCTTATCTGATGATGGAACCTGAAGGTGGCCTTAGGAACTTAAGTAATTAAACGACAAAGCCCTATCGTGTTTGAGCTCGTTTGATTCGTCTTGACGAGTACTCCTATCCTTGTTTTAAAGGCAGTATATGTCTAGATATTGGAACTTTTTTGCCTAATTGTTGACCATAATGTTCCACAAGTCACTACTTTTTTATTTTCATAGTCAAATATATATTCAACAAGGTAAGGCATAGTAAATTCGTATTTTCTTTTAAATATTACAAATATTTTAATCCTTATTATAATAGATAATGTAGCTTCATTCTGTGTATAATCCTCAATAAGTTTTTTAACCCTCAAATAAACATTACTT
>DWAJ01001402.1:0-22571 GCA_018238005.1 Eurema mandarina | reverse complement strand
GGAAACACAAAGCATTCATATTATAATATACTATTGATATATGTGAAGAACGTTATGCGAGTATTAAGAATTTTCGATTTTTGGCATTTGGATGGACGCTGTGATTATATCTAGTAGTATCTGTAGATCAAATGCTATCTGTCACTTATCAAAAAAATAAAAAAAACCACATACGTTACAAAGGTCCTGTTAATTGCTTTGTGTAAATCGTAATTAATACTAAATGGTAAAAGTTTGAATTCTAAGTGATTAGTTTTTAGTTTTTCAATCGTTTGCAAGATCTCATAGCATTAAACAAAAATGATAGGCGTTTTCACAATATTTTAACCGATTTCAAGAAAAGAGGGTTTCTTAAATTGACTTATTTTAAATTACCTGTTTAATAACAGGGTAAGGTACAGCATGCGGTACGGGTACGGGCACGGGTCTGTCGACGGGTACGGGCACGTGCTTCTCAACAGCGACCGGGTATGGGCGCGGTACAGCCACCGGATATGGCCGGTCAACCGGCACGGGGACTGCTACCTGTATTCAGAAAAATACATAGATAAATAATTCTAGACGCTTTTTAGCACAGCGCCTAGATTCACGCTACGTAAAGCTCGTATTATGGCAACTAGATAACGGATGTCGGAAAACGATATAAATTATACCCATGTTTTGCCTAGAAAAAACCATGTTATATTCAGTCTTGTTTAGGATGAGATTGATGCCTAAATACTGAAACGCTCATCGAATTTAAGTAGAACTCAAAACATTATTAAATCTCCTTGCGATCGATTTTAATGGGTTCGTATACAATATATTATATTTTATATATGTATATAAATAGCTTATACTAATGATATGGAACAATACAAATTGTATATCAAATTTTATTGTATTTTAACCAAGATAGCATTCTAAATTGTAAAATTGATGTAAAGATCGCTTAGTTTTTAAAATTAGTAGGAATAAATTCTCAAGAAATCACCCGTTTTGTAACCTATTGAAGTTCTGGAAGCTTATAGAAATCCCATAGTACTTTACCTTAACGGGCACGGGTACGGGTCTGTCGACAGCAACGGGGTACGGCGCGGGCACGGGCACCCCGACGTGCTTCGTGACCGTCGTGTGGACGTCGGCTCCGACTATCGTGCCCGATCCGACTCCGATGCCACCTTTAAATATTATTTATTTATTTATTCTTCATTTCATGTAGATAAAAATAATAATTGTTTAACAGTGCTTTACAATAATTACAATAATTACAGAGCATAGCGCGAAATTTCGACCAAAAAAAATCTGTCACTGCAAATGTACTTGTACGCATCAAGTGAAAGCACTACTTAGTACTTTTGAGAATGCTCGATATATGAATAAAGAAAGATGTTGTTACAATTTTCAAGAAATTTAATGTAGTATTAACCTAATGTATACGTTACCTCCTAATCCATAACCGCCGATGCCCACCCCAGATCCGATGTAACCGCCGCCTAGCCCGTAACCGCCGCCTAGCCCGTAACCGCTGCCTAGCCCGTAACCGCCGCCTATCGCGTAACCGTGTCCGCCGTAACCCCCGTAAAGCCCGCCATAATGCCCGACAAGGCCACTGCGTTTTTGGACCACTTTACTCGGCTCTGGTTCAGCTAGAACCGCGGCGGTTAGGAAGATTACAGCAACCTAAAATTTAAGAATTTAGGGTTTAATATTATAAATGTTCGTGAGTATCGATGTTTGAATATTTGATTGTTTATCACACAAAAAGTACTGATGATATGTGGCATGCAGGTAGATAAATAGATAGAATATTCCGTGAAGTCCGAGATTAGTCCGTTCGTACGAATTTTTAAGATAAAGAACGCAAAAGTACAGTTACCATTTTTAGGGATACATTGTGGTAACTGCCGATCATTATCACTTATCGTTTAAAAGTGATATGCTTATATATCTGGAATATAATTGTTTATCAAATTTAGTAATAAATAATAATAATAGTATAAAACAAAGTCACTTTCTTCTGTCTGTTCCTATGTATGCTTAAATCTTTAAAACTTAGATTATAGTAATTCAAGAGGACGGTTTATTTCTATAATACTTTCATAAATGCGTTTTCAATAAGTCTTTTATATCTAAGTAAATAAGTTTTTGTTAATTTTTAGCCAAATTTTCCGGACATCCAAACGTATTGTGTTACGTAATGAGTTCATGTATTGGGTGTCGGTATTACGAATGAAATCGAAATTTGTGACGAGACTGGAATATTGAACGCGATATTATGGCGCTTGTTGAATGATTTATGTGTTATTGTTTTTGCTTTTGGTTTCTATTTTTAACCGACTTTAAAAAGGGGAGACGAAAAAAGGCGTTATTGGCGCGAAAACTGTAACTCATTTGCCTGCTAAATTTGACAGTAAATAATGATGGTAAATAGATTATTAAATGGGGAAAAAGTTTTAATATGTAGTGGTACGGAAAAATCCGCACATGACAACTAAGTAGTTCTAATTTTTTTTTTTATTTCGCGTCAAAACAAGAACTGGTACGAACTAAGTTCGTTTAATCACTAATAATAATACAGAGAATAATAACTAGGAATCAAAACGTAATAAACAATTTTTATTAAGCGTCCAAAAGTTCTAAAAGTTCCACTTTTTAATATTAGGGCATACCTACTTAAAATTCATTTTAATTAAAGTATAAATTTTTTACAAGGTACTGATATTTTAAAAGGTAAACTTAATGAATTTATTTACTATTCAAAAATATTTGTTACTGTCATATTAATTTAATAAAGTAAAATTAATTAATTAAAACTATAATATACATTTATTATAATACCGAATTCTTATTCAAATGTCAAACCGCTAACTGTCAAATTTTGTCGAATTTATACATCAATTTTACTTTTTTTCAATTTAAATTAATTATTAAAAAATATTAATTGGATCTTTTATTAAAATTTATTTAAACAAATCTTATTTTTTGACATTGAAGCTCGAATTTCAATTAAAGAACTGCCAACTGTCAATTGAAATTTTACGCGGCAATTTTTAATCTGTATTCCAAATGTTATCTATGGTAATATTTATTATGTAAATTACGAAATGGACTTACGAAAGCCTTCATGTTTGTGAGTTACACTGTACACAAGTATGCACTGATACACCGAGGGCACTTTGTATTTATATAAGAAGTAACCCCACTTTAGGGCTGCTGGCTGATTCGCAATTCTGTTAGTGTTGCTGTTTAGTGCAAATATAGCCTAATTGTAAAGTGTCTAGATATTTTTAGAAGACCGTTAATAGGTATTTTTTGTAAAAACTATTGCAATAAATTTATAATGTTAGTATGCGTAGAATAAACGTATTTTAAAGGGTTGTCAAGACAGAATATGACATTTAATTTTAATATGGTGTTGCCATTTATGTTATTATGAGGTTAATTTATGAACATAAAATTAAGATTCAAACAATTAATTCTGACAATATTTCTCATCTGTAGTAATTTTGAAAACACTTTTGTGTTTTATAGGTTACTTTTAAAATCATTTAGTAATCTGTTTAATTATGCAAATAACTTAGACATTTACCAAAACTCCCTATTTAATTATTCACCGCAACACAGTCCAATCGCTTCCTGAGCATTAAAAAGGACAGTAGGTATCGTATCGACCCACATTAACATTAAACCATTTCAAATTCCTTGCTTGATGCAAGGGTTATTAGTTAACCTATAACGAGAAAGGCTTTTGTAATTTTATGCAAATTGACGTCTAGTTTAGTGCGATGAAATCCGTAATAAATAACATAGCTTACTAGAGCTTATGATAACTAATAAATAGTGTATCTGTAGCACGGACTGTGTTTAAAAATAAATTTTGTCGCTGGCTGAATATTAACATGGCTAATCAAATTTTGAAAAAAAAATGGCGGTATTGGCGCGAAAACTGTAACTCATTTGACAGCTACATTTGATAGTAAATAATGATGGTAAACAGATTAGGTACATATTTAAAAGGCAAAAGTTTTGATAAGTAGTTCTAATTACATTTTTTTTATTTTGCGTCAAACCAGGAACTGGTGCGTCACTTGTTGGTAAGCGTTAGCCACCCATTAGCTCGCGTTGTCACGATTCACAAATGTGTTGTCGGCTTTTTAGAAATTCCGTTATTCAGGTGAATGGAATAAAATTTTGAGTTCCGCATAACCTTCTATCTCATGCCCAGACATCAGAAATATTCGCTTGAAAATTCCCATAAAAGAAGAACATGATTGAGTATTTTCCAAAAAAATTAAAAACATAATACTTAGTCAGTAGGAACAGTAATATGACTATTATGACCATTCTTAAATATAAAACTATAGCAATATATGCTTATACATATAAATAAAACTAAAAAACTATTTGCGTAGTTTATTTCGTTTTGGAACAGGTCCTATTTTGAATATTTCTTTTATGAATATAAATACATTCTCGACAAATGCTACAAGGTAAACATTAAACCTCAGTATCTGAAAATATCTGTTAAAAAGAGCGCAACATTAGCTGACATAATACGAAATTATAACCTAAAAAATCCTTATATCAATTTAGTGAATTTAACAATAGTTACAATGAACGGTTAGACAATACATATTATTAATTGTTATTTAACAGTCATTGTGTGGTGTGAAATACATTGTTTCCGCGAGAATCGATCACAAAATTATGGGGATAATTCATTGATTGAATGTTTTGCTAATTATCTTATTCGTTCTGTTATCACTACAGAGTATAAAACAAAGTCGCTATCTGTGTCCCTATTACCGGAATACTGAAACGCAACTTAAAATTAAGTACAAGTTAAACTGACAGTTCGCCATACAATTCTGTCAAAATTGCGAGTCTTAAGGCGTCCTTAAATTTAATTTGCGTATGAGTATTTGGCCGTATATGACGTATGCTTACATCTTTAAACTATGCCACCGAATTCCAAGCGGTTTTTTAGCAGATAGATTGATTCCAGAGGAAGGTTTATATATATAACTTGCTGACCCGGCTAACTTCGTATCGCCCGATAACCTAGAAAATAATAAAAAAATGAAATGCTAATCTTTTCTTACATAAGAATCTTCTCCTAATAATAACAAATACATCAACAAAATAATCATTCAAATCGGTCAAGCCGTTTTTATGTTATGTCGTGACTACATCGGGTTTCATTTTTATATATATAGATATACTGCATAATATATGCGGCGGGTCGCAAGTTATTGGAAATATAATAAAGGGCCTAAGGGGCAAACGAACAGGCAAGCCATCTGATGAATCAACAATCGTCCATCAACACTCGTGGAGTTTGACAGATCTAGAGGGAGTTGCCAGCCTTTTAAAATAAAATGTAATAAATCCTACCTTGCCAGGACCCTAAAATTTTATTCCCACAAATAACTATAGCATTATTACAATTTAATTCAAAGTCAAAGTCAAACATATCTTTATACAGCTAGGCTACATATTTTTACATAACGCATTTGAATCATCATGGTATGTATTACAAAACAATAATGTAGCGGTCGTCCGGAAAGCATTTTGTTAACTTAAAAAAAAATAAAACCGACTTCGTTCAAATTGGTTCATAATCGGCGGAGTTATCGCGTAACAAACATAGAAAAAAACATACGGGTCGAATTGAGAACCTCCTCCTTTTTTTGAAGTCGGTTGAAAACTAATACGTGGATATGTCTTTGATACGTTACTAACCTAGAAAACCCCGTCAATTTCAAGTGTATCAAAACGCGAAACAGTTAACAAAGGGCCATTATAATCGCAGCACGTTCGTTGCATAATAGACATCGCATTTTAGCATTCGAAAAACTCAAATTGGTCAATAAAATGTAATTGACATGTGGGCCTTGCTGTGTAAGACATTGGGATAGGTTGAAGCGACCGGGTGTTCTAGATCGGCCATTTTGTAAGGGTGTGGGAAAATTTTAGCGTTAAGAAATGTTTATTTCGTTTGAGATAGCGTTGGTTTGTGATTTGTAGGTGGAAGCAGCTTTCTTTATACTATTCTGTGTGTTATTATTCCTAGTTATTTTTATTTATTTATAACTAGCTGTTGCTCGCGACTCCGTCCGCGCGTACTTTCATATAAACTTTGACCCACCTTCTCCCCTTACAAACCTTTTTTTTCAGTTAAAAAGTAGCCTATGTCCTTCCCCATTCCTTAGACTATCTTTGTACCAAATTTCGTTCATGGTTTTTGCAATCTAAGATTTTTATTTTTTAATATAAAACCGAGACTATAAGTTTGTCTAAATATTAGTTAGTTTTGTTTTTGAAATAGTTTTTATTAAATAAACGGAACAAGTAAAAGCCTTTATTTCAAACCATTCGTTGCCGTATTTAAAATCTATTAAACAAGTCTATTACAACAAAATCTTGCCTATAATAAAACATTACGTCACTTTCATTAGCAGCAAGGATCAAACCACCTTATGTAATATTCGAGCTATAGACATTCCATTTATCATAGAAATTATACCGAGTGACGAAACTAGTAGTGTCAATTATCAATACTTAATAATATACAGCTAAAGAGCTAAAGAGTTCGTTTGGTTGTTTGAAAATTTCAGAAACTATAGGAACTTTATCGAGAAAGGCTTTTGGCTATATATAATAACACTGAAAATGGTAAAAACATAATTTTAGTGGGCTTCCCTTGAGTTCGCTGCATATAGATAGTTTAAGATACAATACAAATATGTATGACAGAATAATTCCTGTTTAAATGATCTTAAAAAAGTGCTTTAAAGGATGTCTTCTAAGATATACTTACTCTAACCATTTTGATGACATAATAATCATATTTGAAAGAATAAGAAAATAAAATTAAAAATATTCTTCTTGTGTTTGATATTTGTTTACTTGTCAAGTGTGTATCGTTATACTTCTTTTTCTTATGTACTCTGGATAAAATGTTTCTTTCTTTCTTTCTTTCTTTCAATCCATAATAATAGAAATCTTCGGGCACAAAGTCGCGTTACAACAGCTACTACTTAATATACATATTGATTTATCTCCAAATGCACTATAAATTACTTGAAAGGGACACTGTTCCCACACTGCACAATCTTACTAAGGACTTTACAACAACCAAATTAAAATCCTATTACATTAATTTAAGGTTTAAATTAGCTAATAAAAAAATCTGTATCCATCAGAAGATTGCTTGAACTTACGTAGAAATGTTTTGAAATTTGTGTCCTAAATAGACCTAGTAAAGGCTTTAATTGAATTAGAGGGCTCTCAAGCTCATTCAAGGTTTCTGTAATGGGAATGTCCATGCTAAGTGCCTTCATCGCGTGCAACATTCTTACGATTTGTGAATGGAAGGTAAAAGTATCAAATATTTTCTGACTACCTCAGTGCAGTGATAATCAATGGTCTTTTTGTGCCAAGGGTTATGGGTTCCTAATCTGTATCTTTCTAAGGTCTGCGTCCTCAAGTATTAATTTTATTCTTTTCAATTCGGAATTCTTTATTGTTGTATTAAGTAGCTTCTTTTTCTATCCTAGGTTTATTGTTCTTTGTGGATGGTTTTACGACCTGTGACGTGCAGTGCGGTGGTAGAATTTATCAATAGGTAACATTCCGAAAGCTCCTCAGAGCACTCCTCATAGTAAATTCGATAAAAGACACACAAATAAGCTACGTCTTTTTAGTGTACTCAAAGGATGTGAATCGGGGAAAGAAGCATGGCTGCATGGGTGACTTATGTCGGACTTGTAGCGACCCTAACCCCACTTTAGTGTTCAGACTTCACAGCGGGTGCTCATGGGCTTTGTAGACTCTTTCGAGACAATTTTATACCTAGACAAAATGTCATATATCATTACTATGTTTTAACCAATTTCTATACAAATTTAAATGTTCAATTAACTTAAAAGAGCGTTCTTATAAGATCGAGTAGTGCGTTCTAATTGAGATCTGATGTAAATGATGCTGTTTAACCGGTGTTGTTACGTCTATAGTGTCCAGAATGTTTTTATATATTCTTTATAAGCTTCCTTGTTGGATAACTGTTACACATATGGGGAATGATTTAGTGACCCAGTCACTGCAATATTTAATAAATGAAATAAAAAATAAGCTATTTAGTACTATTTTGTAACTTTTCTCATCTGTGAGGATGTCGGACTTGGTCGTATAGTTAAAATAAGACAACTATATTTTTTTTTCATACCCGGTCTTCATTGGATTAAATTGATAGAATGGGAAGTCATTGCAAGAATAGATTTCTAGAGTTCAAATTAAAAATTAGAATATTTACTTTAAATATTCAACCCAAAAAAAGAACTAAAAGGTTTATAGGTATAGCCTTATTTTATAATGGAAATGTTAAAGCTATAACGCATTTAAAGATTAAATATTATTAGAAAACTCTATTGAAACTTATTTCATTGACCTCTCCTAAGAAATAAGGTCAGAGAACCACGTATGAATAGCGTCTTCATTCACAAAGGTTGAAACTGTTACATAAAACCCATTTAGTATTCATTAACTTTACCATATTATACAATTGTGTCTACGTCATTCATCTTGCTGAAGTTAGATTTTTTCAACTAATTATCTAAATTTCTATATATTTTTCGTATATACATGACGAACGAGCCGCTTCATAGAAAAAGGTCATCTTTGCACATAAACACTTGGATATGGGTTGAATTACGAACCCTTTAAAAAAACTACGCTTTCTTCTTTTTTTAACGATTCAAAGCCTAGTTGTAGCCTCGTTGAATAAAAATGTATCTTTACTACGACTAGTAATGAATAATACTTAACACCGGAATGTAAAGTATCCTGTGTTAATCTACCTACATGCCGAAAAGTAGCTAAATCCAATTAGTAGTTTTTGCGTA
This sequence comes from Eurema mandarina, assembly GCA_018238005.1. Taxonomy (NCBI): domain Eukaryota; kingdom Metazoa; phylum Arthropoda; class Insecta; order Lepidoptera; family Pieridae; genus Eurema; species Eurema mandarina. The sequence goes on along the minus strand of DWAJ01001402.1, from coordinate 13,686 downwards.
AAAGGATAACAAACTTATTTATAAACTTTCAATTTATAATATAGGTAGGATTCTGTTGCGCATTCCATTACACGTACATATGATTTACTAGTTGCTGCCCGCGACTCCGTCCGCGTGGACTTTCATATAAACTTTTTTTTCCAGTTAAAAAGTAGCCTATGTTCTTTCCCAGACTCTAGATCATTTGTGTACCAAATTTCGTTCAGACAGACAGACAGACAGAGTTACTTTCGCATTTATAATATTAAGTATGGATTCATAGCTCCAACATTTTCCCGACGATTTAACGATGACAAAAATAGAATATTTTAATTGAAACATTTTCTTACGTAAGTAGGAAAAGTATGATTAAGAAAAACGACCGGGAAATCTGCTCTCCTTTTAAGTAAGTGTGACAGATAGACCGACATTCCATTTCACGTAACGTCGCCTGAGCATGCAGTTTTTATTGTATATATTTCGTTGGTACAATAACCCGAATAACTCGGGGCAAAGGGCAGATGCTGTGAATCATTGGAAGATGTTCACTTGCCATAATGATAGGTCAAATTATAATAAAAAAAACTTGCAACAACGGGGTTATAAAAGTTAATGTGTAAGGACCAGATATTATTGAAATCAGAGTATCAGAAAATCTTTGGAAAGTCATCAGAGCATTTTTTTTCTTAACTGTAAGTAATACCTACATACCTAGTGGAAGAACCTCATTTTTTTAATTTTTTATTTTATTTATTTATTTATTTATTTAGTTTTTCTACTGCCTTTTATTATTTATAGTACGCTTTTTAGGTCGCTTTTTATAATAATGGAAATAAATAACATACTCTTCCTCGCTCAAAAAATTAGTAGTTCCAGAAATCAATGGACTCAAAGAAAAATAAAGCATAGTGATGTCGATAACGCACAACAAGTTAGTATAGCATATTCATGATTAACTATTCATAAATATCGTATGTAGGTCTATGTCTGCTTGATCTAGTTGACTAGAATAATAGAAATTCTAAGAGCTTGTTTGTCTGTAGCGTACGTGAATGTATTAAAGAGCTTGATTGAAAGGTTTGATATTTCTATACAAAAAATTTACAGAACATTTTAAATGACAAGATCTAAAGTCACGTAGCCATCATTATTATAAAAATAACAAAAATATTATTAGACATATTTTTGCCATGTAATTAAAATAGTAATTTAAATATTTAATTTAATACATTAATTTTAAGAACGAAATAACGCAAATAAGAATGCTCCATATAAACCTTTGCTCAACAAACTGTAACAAACTAACAATTCCGTACAGAAAATCTAATTTAAAGGAAGCACTAATACCACCTATTTAGCCCAGTTGCATACACAATAATTACTATGTCAAAAACACAATTTCTCGATTCTCGATACGTTTCGCCATGCGCTTGCGCAAAACCGAACGTAGACTGGTTAAGGTTTTTCCTGGCTTCATTGATAAATATTTTTATCGTAACCCGTGTTTGTAATTAACTTATTAATTACAGCGACATTTTTCGTCCATTCAGTAAGGTTCAGGAATGTCGCATGAGATGTTTTAACGACTTCGAGGAGACGGGAAAAATGCGAATAAAATGGAAGCTTTAAGTAATTCTTATAACGTTAAACTTTAAGCAATTGTCTTTTAGGAGGATTGTTATTAATTGTAGGTAATTTTTTAATCTTCAGTTCCTATAATCCTTTATAGACTAGTCGCGCCCTGTCGTTTTACCCGCGTACTCTCCGTTTCCGGGGCAACACAGGGATAAATAGGACCCTATGTGTTATTCTAGAGTCCAATGTAGTAGTTTTTGCGTGAAAGGGCAACAAAGCAAATATCCTAACGAACTTTTGCATTTTTAATATGTAACTACAATATGTAATGCAATTGAAGATTCTTAAAAATAGGTAGACTCCGGTATAAGCAATCTTTAATCTGCCTTTACCAGAAATACTCGTGAGTTTGCAGGTACATCATTCCCCCATTGAAACATACTCATAGCGCCATTATATACTGATTGCTTAAAATCGTTTTAACTTACACAAACCGACAAAAAAAACTGTTATAATAGTTACAAATGGTTTGACAAAACGTTATGATTTAATATTCTTGCAAGTCTAGAGGCAGTGTTGACTTCATTGTAACCTATATTGAACGTAAGCTTTTCCTGCGTTACAAAATATCCTATAGGTTAAATTAGATTGTGAACAAAAGCTACAAGGTATAAATGCAACTGCATTTGTTTCGAAATAGTGTTTGTTGGTATTGCGAAGTAGCCGGCCCACCTTCGCGTCGTAATGGTTAGGTGTTCCATGGGGTATAGATCTATAATTATTCTATATCAACCAGATTCTGCCTACAAATTTGTTCGCGACTAATTTCTACCGTTTTCCAGAATGTTCTATGAGATTGCGCTGTGTTTAAGTATGATGGTTCTACAAAAAAAAAAACGTAATGATCATGTATATGTTACGGCTAGTACTAGTGCGTTTAGCCGGTTGGCCACTAACACGGTGTTACTCTTGGTTAAACTTGATGGGAGCCGATTGTTTTCGGGTAAAACTAGCACTTCGGGAATTAGCTTAGTAACATATATATAACGAAATCTATAGTTTAGTAATGGAGAATGTAATAAAAACATATTAAATTATATAGATCCCTATTCTCATTTAAAGTTTCTTTAGCTTAGAAACTTTAATTATATGTTTACGTTTAAAATGATGAAAATATAACTAAATGAATTAAAATCATTACTTCACATAGATCTTAAATCTTAGTATACTAACGGCCAAATACTAACGCAATTCAAATTTAAGCAAACCTCAAGTCTAGTAATTTTGACAGATTTATACTGTGAACTGTCAAATCGGACAGATTTGAGTGTACTTAAATTTGAATATATACAGTATTCGGGCTTAAGGTCTTCCTTTCATCTTTGATGTCTTAAAGCACATTTTAAGGAAAATTAGATCGCAAGTTTGTTCTTAGATAAGAGCCCTCGTACTAGCAAAACAGGTATAAATTCCATTCCTGTTATTCCAAAGAACTCGATCGACTAACCGTTTAACCCTTACGTAATGATTAAACTGTTACGTTGAGATCTAGTACGGGCTAGACACTGCCTTAAACGCCGGCCAGTTAATAAAATATCAGGGCAAGTAAAAGTACATTAACGGAGCTGATAATACCACATTTTCTGTTATATCTTTATAAATAAAAATTACTTTAAACTAGTACACTGCATGTACGTACATATTTATATATTTATATCACTATAATAGCACTTAAGTATAGTAATGAAAATGTAACCATATCTCAGTCTGGGAAATATATATTAGGTAAGCTATCTGCGTCAAAGGTTCCATACACTAAAAATGTTTTTTTTATTATTTATTTTTTTTATTTAACAAAGGTACAATTTAATAAGTGACAATTGTTTGTACAATTTAAGTTCCTCGCCAAACCTTGTAAGTAATGAAATATATTTTTAGTTTTTTATGTATAATATGGATGATACACGTTTTGAATTTATATGATATAGTGCCCTATAGATATAGGTACCTATATAGTTTAAATGTTTGGTTCAGGCTTAAATTATAGAACATATTATAGGCGTGTTACCTGATGGACAATTACGAATTACTTAACGCGAATTAAAGCACTAGCAGTTTCACGAGTTTTTAGCTTATGACGTAAAGCAACACTAAACTTATCCTTAAAAAGGATCTATATATAAATCAGTTTTATATGTACCAGTGTAACCTTTGCGGGAGGGCCTGGTGTCCTGAAATACGGGCTTGTAGCCTAGTTTAGGCACCAGATTCAATAGAAATCTAAGTGTGAAATGTGCCTAAATTGTATTGAATAATGTACAACGATTGATTGTTTTGAATGAATAAAGATGATGATTTTTATTATTATTATTATTATTATTATTATTATTATTATAAATCAATAAAATATCTATCCTAGTTAAATATTTTACTTTAACTTGATATGGTTTTATCAGCTCCATAAATCCTAAACTTTCTTCGTAACAGCTTCGAACTGAGTCCTTTCCGTGCCGGCCGCCACACCACATGTCATTTAACATATAAATACGATAATCTACAATATTACACCATACCACGATCCACTATCGATAAGTATAGTTTCACTAGCCGTAACAAAATGACGAAGATTTACTTTGTAAGTGTTGTTCAATATTCTAATTCAAATTACAAGACATTATACTATATATTATGTGACACTATCAACAATAATTATTAGCTGTCTTGCTGATATTTAATTAATTATATTGGTTCAAAAAATAATCATTTATTCGAAAAGGAACATCTAAAATTACTTATAAATTGAATCAAGTAATTACTGATATATTAATGATTAATTTTATTCCAGGTCCTGCTAGCTATCTGCCTCCATTCCGCAACTAGCACGGAACAGAAAAAGCGCTCCGCATCCATACCAGTTCGTCAAACGTATTCCGAGTTCTACAATAACGTGGCCATTCCAGTGCCCCATCCAGTCCCAGTTAGTGTGCCACGAGCTGTTCCAGTTGCCGTACCAGTTGGAGTACCCGTCGATAGACCGCGTCCCGTTCCAGTTATTGTCCCACACCCTGTAGCTCATGTAGTCCCCCGCCCCGCAGCTGTGCCCATAGATAGACCATATCCAGTGCCCGTAGCGCAACCAGTTCCTGTAACAGTAACTCAGGGAGTCGGCATTCCAGTGCCCCAACCGTACGCTGTCGGCGTACCTGCCCCGGTTCCAGTTAGAGTACCAGTACCAGTTCCAGTTTCTGCGCAAGTGGTTGCCGGGCCGGTTGGAGCGATTGGTTCTATTGGAGCGATTGGTGGGCTTGGTTCTGGTTCTATCATCGCTGGTTCGTTAGGAGCTGGAGGTTATGTAGGAGGAGTAAGGGTAATAGGCGGTCATGGGTATGGCGTCCCATACGGCGTGTATGGAGCTGGTCATGGGGTGTACCATTGAAGAAGTGTAGAATTTTAACCAAGTGTAGGATTCTGTGTCATTTATTCTATATATTTCTATCTCTAGGAAATTATACATAGATTTAAATGACGTACCTAAATACACGATTATTATTACTGAATATGTATTAAATTATAATGTTTAATAAAAACTACAAAAATACCATTGTAATAGTTATAAGAAAAGGCTTCTCACTTATAAGGTTGTTTATAAATGTATTGTTACTAAACGCCTGAAAAATTATTCTTTAAGTATTGTATCGTGCGTGATTGCTAATCGTTTTTGCAAAGGGGTTTCTTTTTAACTAGGTTCTGGGGGTTGATAGGTTTTTGTTAATCTAGTCTTATGATTTTCTTTGTAAGTATCCCATCGAATTATATATAATGGTTTATGTTTTATAATTACAGCTTTAATTATTTTATAAGACTATATTATGTTTTATTTGCTAAGGATTAAGATGTATGTTGGAAAATATACAAGAAATAAACTTTTGAGCGTAATTTCTGAGATTGTTTATTGACATTTCTTTTGTGTCACTATGTGTGCTACAAATTATTTTTAATAATAATAAATTATCAGCAATATAGATAAAACAAGTCAATACGAACAAGCTTTCTAAAATACCTGGAAAACACAATTTCAAATGATAAGAGTTTATCCTATTAGCTAAATTGTAGGTTTATACGTGTCTTTAACTCCTTATTATTAAAAAGGTAGTAGGTAAAAGAAAAGAAAAATAAATATTTGTAACAAAGTTTACTAAATTCAAAATTATTAGGTAATATGGTTTAATAATTATTTATTTGTAATAATACCACTATCTTATTATTTTAAATACACAAACACACTCGCCGTATAAATACCTCACAAAATCTCTACACAAATAAAAACTTTAAGCTTAGTCATGCCTAATGACTTTGTCTACTACGCGTATCTTAAAAACAATTTTGCTATCGTTGATACGGATATCAAACCCTGATTAACTGATAAGGTATCAGTGTCCGTTATTTGCGCAGAGAGACCGTTTGTGCGTACAATGAAGTCAAGTGAGTTTTTCAAATATTTTTATAACTATCTATAGTGTATATTTAGTGTTAGTAATTCCCAGACTGATGCCGGAATGCTGAAACGCAACTTAAATTTAAGTACAACTTAAACCGGTTCCATTTGACAGTTCGCCATACAATTCTGTCACAATTACGAGACTTAAGACGTGCTTAACTTTAATTTGCGCATGAGTATTTGGCCGTGAGACTGTGTTCTACACACAATGAGGTTTTTTGTCGGTACAAGTCCGATATTTTTTTTACCGTGGGGAAATGTCACGCATGCCGACTATCCCGGGGGTGATAGAGTACGTTATGTTGGACTCAAACCGACTAAAACTCCACGGTGTTCCACTGTCCCGCGTTTAGACGGGGTCACAGGTGTTCTGGCGGACTCTTACAAGTCCGACATAACCTAACATGTAACAGTTATCGAAACAGGAAGTTTATTGACAATATGTATATAAAAAAAAACATTCTTGACATTATAGACGTAACAACACCAGCTAAACACCATAATTTAAATCAGATCTCAATTAGAACGCAATAATCGTAGTCAACTCCCTTTAAAGTAAACTGGAAACTTAATTTCGTAAAGAAATTGTTTGACGAAGTATGATAAATAACGTCCCGATAGAGTCTTCGAAGGTGCCCGGGACGTACTCGCTGCGGTAGGACGGAACACAACGTAGTTTTAAGCGATAGAATTTCGATAAAACACATGCTACTTTCCACGAGGTTCATAGGTATCGTCTGAGGATTTCTCCACTATAGAAACAGCGTTAGGTGATGTTGTTACTTGTGACGAACCCATATACATTCTTTTGTACAACGTTTGTTGTTCTTTGTTTCAAAAAAAGATAATGACAGCCATTTTTGCTTAGTCATGGTTGCCTGAAATATACGATATATTATATCTTAGCGATGATAGCACCGCTTATGTTGATCCTATAATCTGTGAAAACTGTAACCTATATATTTAAACAATGCAGTATTTTCGGTTGTAATAAGAAAAATCTATCATCAAGTCAGGATGTCCTCCATAATGAGCTTACGTGAACAATCTTCGTCCAATCTAAATCATTCTCTTCGATTTCTGTACGCTCTCAAGCAAGTTTTGTTACTTTTTTTGTTTTTTATTTATTTGTTGCTGTTTTGAGACACTTACTAAAGTAGGCAATGGATAAATTATGGATTTTCGAAATATTCTTAATACTCAACAATACATGTTATACCTTAAACTGTGACTATCTAGAAGTGGACAGATAATCGCCAACACGAAAAAAACATCAGAATTTCATTGATAACTCAATTAGCGGGGTTTTTAATTTATTATCAAATCGATTTTATCGAAAATCGAGTATGTAATTGCTTTGTTTTGCATATTAAACTACACGGCATATTCTTGCGTATAGCTAACCCAGTCCCTAAAAATGTTAGATAGCTTTAAAATAGGCTTTGCAGTGAAGGAAAGATGTTAACTTCTCCGGAACCGAAAAGAGGATCTTCGAGGAGTCGAACAGCTAATTAATTGAGTATATAATCCAGTCATATTAGTAGAGGGCGTTAATAGATACTTATTTTATAAAAAATTGTAGCATCGATATTTCTTTCGACAAATGTTCTGGTCTGAAAAACAAGCTCATAACCATTATTTGTTTGTAATTTACGTTATGAAGTTGTCTCTATTTTTTGAGATTCTTTGATTTTTGGTTTTCTTTTTATTTTAAAATTGGAAAATTATAGAATTACCTTAACATGATATATATTATAATATAATGTTCAAAGAGATTTTTGTACATGTCTCTAACTGGATTACATACCAATACTTTTTTTACTTGTTTCTTTTTCAAATGCATTTTTTGTTTTGTATGTATTGCTGTTGGTGTATAATAAGCTTTGTCCTATTTCAGAATTCTCTAGTTCATTAGAAGTGATCCCAAGACAGCGGAGCTTCGGCTGTCTTTCACTCAAGTTTGGAAGTATATTCTCTGGAATTGTTACCATTGTAAGTTCAATACTCGTTTATGATATAGCAAGTTTTTTTCCTTACTCGATCAAGCAAGAAATATAGCAAGCCTTTGACATTACTCATTCAAGCTATAACAAAAGAAGTTAGAAAAATTGGGAATATGAGTTGGTCTCTTTAATACACCACCCCATAAAATTAATAATATTCTGAGTGCAGTCTGGTTTGTTCCCTGATTTTAGAAAATGTAGTACATATTTACTATAAAGTAATAATATTCTAATGCAACAACACTTTGTAAGTACTACTTACCCTAAATGCGCAAACGAAGACTTTGTTTTCCGAAGAAATTCTTAAAATGTCTAGTTTTGTTTAATTCATTTAAATTCGGTATATTCTCCGGAATAGTTTTTATTGCAAGCTTAACACTGTTTAAAGATAGCACTAAGTAAAGAGACCTTTGTATCATCCTGTAATATACTATTTTCAATTTCCAGCTGTATTCAGTGTTCGCGCTAGCCCAATGTCTCAAATCGATCCTGCATCTGCCTCCAGAGTTTAATGTCAGTGACTTCAATGTGGCGTTCGCGTACACCGTTGTTATTGGTCTGACTATTATCCATGCTTTCACACTGTTCCTGAACGCGATACTGCTGGTTGGAGTTATACGGGTAATTTAAATGATTGTTTAAAATCCTTATTAAGCTTATTAATGTGAAAATCGGGATTATGTATGGATTTGGCCATTGGCAAACTCGATAGGACGCTATTTATTCTGTCAGCTAATGGCACGAGAACAAAAACTACGTTAGTTAGCTTGTTTCATTCTATACTTCTAATGAGAGTTACGTTAATGTTAAAGTTTTTTAAACTAGTAGGTATTAGAATCTATAATTTGATTAAAATTTATGCTCTTTATAAACCACATAGTGGAGTACAGATAAGAAATATACTTACCAAGCCGATGGACGAATGTTCTATATGGATGGATCAAGTTATATTAAGTTATCCCAGTTTTGATACTTATTCTGTTATCAGGACGAGGAGTGGATGCCTTATGTCGGTATCTACTTTAGTTGAAATTTTGATACAGAAATTCTAATGACTAAAAACTGTCTCCCCAAAAACGAACAAGTGCTACAAGAAAATAGTCATGAAACAATTATATAAAGAAGGGTTTTATGTCCAGGAAAATCTTTGAAGCACCATTATTATTTCCAGGAAAAACTCACACTGATAAAGCCGTGGATTATCTGGACGTCTATCCAAGTGAGCGTATCGGTGCTTATGTTCGTATTATGGAGTACCACGAGTCTGGTCAACCATGCTAATGACAGCTCGCTGCTGCTTTACATCATCGAGTTTCTGGCGCTTAGTAAGTTGGATCGCAATAGTATATAGCAGACACAAGCCTTTCATATCATGATCTGTGTGTTGTGTTTATGGGTGTGTGTGTGTGTAGAATTCATAAATGTAGTATCGCATGGGTGTGAGAGAGAGGGGGTAAGTTTCTCTCTTTTTACTGTTGTGTACTATCAGGGGTCTAGCCAATTACGTTAAAGATGTCTAATGATGTATGTTGTTGCTTATTTGTATTAGATTGTGATCAATGACATATCAACTTTATGAAACTACGTTACACTTTTGCAATGCGACGAATGTATTTTAGTTTAATATTCACGTGAATAATAAGTTCAGTAGTCGGGTGACCACAATTATATCTGATGTTAAATGTTAATGATTAAATGAATAATAGACATGTCCAATTAATTTTTTTCTCTTTCCAGTGATTCGTTTCTACATGCTAATGTTAGTTGCCAGTTTTTACAAGCAACTGGAAGAAAGTTACGAAGAGACGGAACGACTGAAGTCTCTAGATGGCGAACATTGGTATACTTCAGCTTGAAACTGGAAAATTCTAGAAAAAAATTCCATTAAATTCGTTTTAAAACATTTTCTTGAGATTAACACCTAAAGTACCTTTTATTTGATGTTAATATGAAATCTTAAATTCCGATAGATTACAATGTGTCTCGCGAAGTTGTAACTTTTGGAGTTATGTGAACTGTAATTGGATTACTTGAAATTTGACGCGGTATTTCTTAATACATTGTAATCTATCAGGCAATAAATAAAACAACTAAGTTATTCCATTCAAAATATTTTATTTGGCATAATCTTCTTAAACTAAATATAATATATCTAAAATAATAAAATATAATATATAAATATAATAACCCTACCTACATCATTACTTTGTAAATATTTTTACGGAATATAAATTGTATAAAAATACAAATTCCGTAAGGCACTGCTTTTATATAAAAAATATTTCTCTTTACAATCATCTTAGTGTCTAACAATTTTACTTATACGCAATAAAAAAAAATATCACAAAATATATTTTTTTATTTTGACATTTGATTGAGACATTTTTTCGTATCTGTAGCCTATATCCACAATTATAAAAATAGAATCATATTAAAATACAGATAATTAAATATTTAAATACCAATAAAAACTTAATTTGCAATGTATAGTACCCTAACAATAACATTTTTCTTCTTTGTACGAATTCATTACAATAAATAAAATAAAAAAAACAATACATAACAAGTCGCAGCTCACGGCTTTGCCTGTATTCTCATAACCAGATCAGCGTAACATTGAAGCCTTCAGCATTCATAAATATAGCCATCATATAAAAATATTATTGAAACTAAATCATAGTTACAGAGATTCGTGCGTTCAAACAAACATACTAGTCTGCTAGAAAAGTAGTATAGGTATTTAAAAGAATAGTCATAAAGGTGTGGAAATCATTCATTGCAAATATATTTATTAATTTTTTAGTTTAATATTTAATTCCTACCAGCATGTAGGAGTTTGGACAAGAGACTATTATTATTGGAGGGGTACCTAGAAATGACGTTTAAATTGGCTTATTAAATAACCAATGTAAAATTACTACAAGTTAGGTATGTCTTTGTTGGAAATATTTGGTTTTGTGTTTTCTAATGTTAATGTCTTTGGACCGATTTATGTCCTATTTAAATGTGATCCACTTCTAACAATGACATTTATGAACATTTACTTTTGAGTTAATAAATCTTTATCTAAATATACATACAGTATATAATTCAAAGGTGACTGACTGACATAGCGACGCACAGCCCAAACCAATGGACGGATCAGGCTGAAATTTGCAGTGCAGGTATATGTTATGACGTAGGCATCCGCTAAGAAAGGATTTTGATCAATTCTACACTCAAGGGGATAAAAAAGGGGATGAAAGTTTGTATGAAAATCCACGCGGGCGTAGTCGCGGGGTACAGCTAGTGTTATATAAAACAAAGACGGGTTTGTTACAAAACTTATAACTCGAAATCGGCTAGACCAATTTAATTTTTTTTTGCTCGTTGGATTTGTCCCCGCCCCGAATAGCAGAATAAATCTTAAAAACAATGAAAACTTTAAAAGGGAGGTCAAAGTTTATATGAAAGTCCACGCGGGCAGAGTCGCGGGCAACAGCTAGTTATATATATAAATAGATACTAGAAAAATATGATCTTATTTTATTCCTATTACATTTATCATTACAATATACAATACATAATAACCTTATATACATTTGTAGCTTTTCTTATCTCCGAGAAAGTTCTCGAAAAATATTCGTTTATTTAACAATAGTTTAGAGTCCTGGTAAGTATTAAGCACTAGAAATAACCTCAAACTGTGTCTCTGTTCCTGACGTATTTCACGGAGTCATCTCTTTCCATCTTCACGATGGAACTCCAAATTAGAATCACCAGGTAGATTTGTATCGCTGAAACGATATAAAAGAATTCTTAATTAATTTTGGACTCGGATTATCTGATCAATGATGCTTCTGTATGGTTTTTGTTTGTTAAGTATCTTGTGCTACACAATCTATACACAGAGTGTAAAATACTTAACTCTGTAATTTTGGAACGTGCATTCAGACAATGATTCCATAGACCATAAAAAATTGAATCTACACATCTTACATATGTCGTAGTCATTCATTACTAGAAAATGAATCGTGCTATAGAAATATTAAAACATCAAGTAACTTTTTAAGATCTGCATCACGATCAAATCATATAAGCTATGGTATGTTCATCGGGGATACTATATTCGGTTTAAGTTCTAACGTTACGTTACTTATATAAGTCTTTTACATTCTCTCGAACTACTCAAACGCCAATCAAATTAAGGCACGTCTCAAATCTAGTTATGTTGTCAGATTTGTTTGGTGCACTGTCAATTTAGATAGATGTAAAGAAATTAGATACCAGTATTTCTTTATTTTAATATTTTTAGCGCGCTTAGCGCTGTCACTTGTCAATGTTGGATTTTATAAATTTATATGGATAATGGAATTCGGAAAGGTTAAAAATAACTTTAATACAGTAATATATAAATTGTTAAAAATAATTATTAGTAGAAGTATAAACCTAAATGTCGTTTCTTTGTTTACAGGTTTGTATTACTTTCATAACATTGTATTTAGATATGTAGCTATAAGTTGTTAAAAAATAAATGTCTTTGTTTACAGAGAAACCATTAGTTTATTATTTTACACAAAAAAGATCTTATATAGATTTGAGTCGTGCTTAAAATTGAAAAGGGAAACAGAATTCCAGCTTCTATAAACGAAGCGAGGCACATGGTTTTGGACTAATCCATGTTTTAACTTGGTATTTCAAAAATTACAATCACAAATAGAAAGACTCACTCATTTGGAAGAGTATAAGGAACAGTTCGCCAGACGTCTCTCTTGTGAGGAAAGCCACGCCGTAAATGAAACCGATCGTGGAGAACACCAGCTCGAAGTATAAATAGGCCTTCATTAGGAGAACGTGTTTCTGAAACATTAAGAGAATTGATAAATAATTTATCCAGTTTATTAAATACTAGCCGAACTCCGCGATTTTTTCCCCATTTATATACACAGAAACCTTTCTTTTAAATAAGTCTAATTAAAAAAAATGATAGAACATCGGTTGCATACTTTTAAAAATTTAAGCAAACACTGTAACAGACAAGATTTTTTTTGCACAAAGCGAGCGTAAAACAAAAATGTTTTGTCTTCAATATATTCATTCATCATATAATATGCTCTTTGAATTAAAACATTTTTAACTAGGCTTGTAAACTTACCCTATGTAAACCCACGATAAACACGACAGACATGCCAACTTCTAGAACCAAAGCAGTGGTGTCAGCTATCAACCTTGGGTACTCTGTAGAGTCCGGTAGTTCCGCATGCCGTAAGTATGAGATGTACATTGATAGTATTGTAGTCACCGTTATTGTGAGCAGCTGTGGATAGCAAGCAATGAATGCGTTAGAGGTTACTTTAACTTAGGAAGAACACCACAATTTATTAATAAATAAATTAAGAATAATAATATATAGGAGACGATGGATAATTTAAATATTTATGGAATACTAGCTGTTGCTCGCGACTTCGTCCCCGTTGGATCTGTTTCTATTATTATGTTATAGTGAGTCAATCTTAGAAGATAGACATATACTTTCGCGGACTTTTTTTTAGATCGTTTAAAGAGGAATAATTCTTTCATACATATTATTTTTGTATCTTGAACCGTTTTCGCAGCGCCCGCAAAGGAAACCCTCAAAGATGAATCATTTTC
>DWAJ01001401.1:0-22596 GCA_018238005.1 Eurema mandarina | reverse complement strand
TTATAAAGCGCACCAGTAGTGCTAAAATTGTAAAAATATGAAAACTAACCTGTTGTTTTTTTATTAATATATTGTATTATTCATATCGTAAAGAAAAAACAATGAATTATTTATAAAATTGAATGTTTCTGCAAACTGGTACTAACGGGCTCTAGGCGCGGCACGGCGCCTACCGCTGCGCACCGGCCTTATAACTTGTCTAGCTCTTAAACTACTCCCGGGCCCATTATGAGACATGGCAAGGATTAATCTACATACTATAAGCTATTATTGAAAAAAAATAAAAAAATTAAAGTGGTCCAAGTTTGAGAAATTCGACTTAGTAAAATAAAATTCTATTTTTTTTTAATTTCCAAAAAAAAATTTCCCTTTCTAAAAATGTCAAAAGAGAGCTCAATATCTAAACTATAAAATACATTTATTAAGTTTATTGTTTTTACGTTTTAAATAACGTTTTTTGGGACTGCAAATAGTGCATTCCTGCTGTAGACTCAAAACTTCATTAGGCTCTAAATCAATAATTATATACCACAGAGTAAAAATATTTATTGACTAGGTTGAGGACCTATATAGGTATAACATACTAAAATATTATTGAAATCGGAAGTATCGACCTTTTTTACCTGTCCGCTTGGCGTGTAATGCCCCACTTGACAGTTATGATAACTTTTGGACGAATAATTATTGAATAGGTTTTTAGATATAATGGATGGTAATATTATATTTCAAAACCAAACGCAATTCACCAGAATATGTTTTACTATCTCATGCAAAAGATAATATTGATCTCATGATAATATAGCAGCCGTGTTAAAATATTTTATTGTTTGAATTCATTATTTAATATTTAAATAAAAATAAAAGCTATCGCACACACTACGAGAACCGAGAACGCAATTAACTGTCTAGTCTAGTCAAATGACCATTGCTAACCTATACGAGTCGTCTAGTCTACTGTTATCTGTCTTGTTAGTTTAACTGTCAAAAACAGAAACTTCATACTTCATACTTCATAGTTCATGAAACCTAGTGCTTACATTCTCTTTGCATAAAATAAAAACAAAGTTAGAGGTTATGATAAATGATAATTTAGTTTGATATCGATATACGCCGTATACGGTCGAAGAAGAAAAAAAATATTCACTTACCATTTAAATTTATTGTTATATAAGTTTTTAAATTACTTTTATTGCAATAAAAAATTATGCATTGTTTAAAATCACTGTTTCTACAAATAGGACAGCGAATACCTGCCATACAACCACTAAGTTTTCGATGCAATAATTTTAAAATTTCTCGATTTTACGTAACACAACCTGATGATGAATTTGGTAAAAGTTTTTTAAGGATTTCTTTTAAAATATACAAACCGTTATTCTCTGATTTAAACTTACATAAAATTTGTAAATTTTAGAAAATGTTGTTAACGCGATAAGCAAAGGCAATAAAGAAATTGAAAGAAAGTTACGAGTACTCATGCTTGAAGTAGAGGTAATGCGACAAGATGGAAGAATTGCTCCAGATCATATGGATGTAAAGCACTGGCAGAGTTTGCTGGAATTGCCATCTAGAAATCAGAGATCAAACTACCTTGTATATTTGTGGAAGAATGAGAAAAGAAGAGAAAATGTAAAAGTAAGCACAATTCTACCGTATAGTGTACACTGTACACAGCATGTAACATTTAGTCTAAAAGAAAACATCTATATTTCAGTTAAAAAAAGAAGCAAGAAAAAAAGAAATTGGGGAAGCTGATATTGAAGGAACTAAAGAATTCTCTGATGATCTATTATATGGCATTCAACACAGATCTCTTTTTTTACGGATTCGTGATCAATCTATGAATAATTTTGATAATTACAGGCAAGTCTTCATTTTTTTTTAAATATTGTATCTAAAATATTGAAATTACCTACATAGTGATATGTTTTAGAGCCCTTCAAGCCTTAACACATGGACAGTCAGTTGTAATAGATTGTTCTTATGAGAATCACATGGTCAAGAGAGAAATTTTAAATGCTGCTAAACAGTTAACATTTGTATTCGGTGACAATAGAATACATAAAGATCCATTCAATTTACATTTATGTAATGTTGACAATAATGGTCTATTTATTGAACAATTTAGAAAAAATGTACCATCTATGGATGAACCCTGGTTCCCTCTTAATATTCATTCTGAAAGTTACCTAGATATTTTCCCAAAAAGACAGTTGGTATATCTAACACCACATTGTCGGGAAGAATTAACCTATTTTGATCATGATGCTGTTTACATTATTGGATGTATGGTTGATAAGGTAAGCCATTAATCCACCTAAAGCATGATAACATCATAAATGTTATGATGCTTAAGGTGGATTTTATTCTGCAGTGTATTACTATTTAACCATAAAATAATATTAAATATGTGTTTATTTTTTGTAGATGAATAATGAGCCACTCTCTCTAGCTAAAGCTAAAAGGGATGGTATAAAAATGGCAAAACTGCCATTAGATCGATATCTAGAATGGGCTCCAGGTTCAAAGAAGAATTTAAATATTAACCACATGGTTCCAATCCTTTTGGATTTAAAGTTAACTGGTGACTGGGAATTTGCACTACAACACATTCCAAGAAGGAAATTAATGGAAACTAAAATTAAAGCAATGCAGAAACGCTTTGAGGACCCATCTTTGCTCAAAAATATTAATGTAAAAAGTTTCATGAACCTACGAGTTTCTGATAAAAGTATATTTAAGAACAAGAAACTAAAATCTAAGAAGTCCTTGTATGATGATGAAAACATATGAAAAACCAATATATCCTTATAGAGTTACTTATTTATTTCATTTTTTCAACATAATAAACCTTACAATTAGAAGTATAATTTTAAGTAAAAATAGTTAATCTAAATTTTGTACATTAAAACAACTTGTAAAACATTGAATATGTATACTTATTATATACATAACATACCAAATACATTTAAATACAATTTAGAATTATTCAATCTGATTTCATTGTCACACAGAATTTTTTTACAATCAAACCAAACATAAGTTTTGTTGTTTGCTTATTGCACACAATCATAAATTTCCTAATAGAATGCTATGCATAATTGTATATATTATTATTTCTAGGAATTAAAAGATTACATTACACTAACATTAAAATAATATACAATAATATAAAACTTTGAATGCTTAAATTTATGTCATGAAAACTACTTCACGGCATGGTCATTGTGCGCATATCGACGTCAGCCGTAGTTTCGGATCTCTGCTTGATGGTGGCAAGAATTTCTTGGAGATTAGACGGTAACGCTATGTCGGCCAGCGGCATTACCGGCGTCGCGGGCGATAGCGGTCTTGACGGAGAATAAGCTTCGTTCTGGATAAGAAACATCGAAAATAAATATAAGATTATATAGTCATATACATATAAGGCTACATAATATAGTAACACTACATAGTATAGACTATAGAATCATCCGAGCTTTACAAAACAATCATTCAGATGGAAGTTTCTACAGAAGAACCGGCAATATATGTATTTTCAGTTAACATATGAACAAATAAACAACAAGTAATTATAATAAACTTACATCCGCCGCATTTTGCACAGAGGAGTCAGCTTGTGCCATCTTCAGGATCTGTTGCTTTTGTTCTTCTATCTGTCTGTTGAGCTCTTCCATTTTGTTTCGCAAATTGTGAGCCGGTAAGGATGGTGCGGGGGCGCTGTTGCTGCTATTTGACGATCCCGGACTGTATGGTTCGTCATCATCGGCAGCTGCTGTAAAATTGTGCAATTATTATTGTAATTTTATTATTATTAGTACAACATGGAGACAATATTGGATTACACATTATTAATAATTATGTTAAATATTTTCATAACAAATTAATAACGTTACATCTATATACTAAAATATAAAGCTCAAGAGTGTGTTTGTTGGTTTGAACGCGCTAATCTCAGGATCTACTGGTTCGAATTGAAAAATTCTTTTTTATTGAATTGACCATTTATCGAGGCAGGCTTTAGGCTACATAACATCACGCTGCGACTAATAGGAGCGAAGATATAATGAAAAATATGGAAAAAACGGGGAAAATTATTAATCTTTGAGGGATTCCTTTGCGTGCGCTGCGAAAACGGTTCAAGATACAAAAATAAATGTATGAAAGAATTATTCCTCTTTAAATGATCTAAAAAAAAGTCCGCGACAGTATATGTCTATCTTCTAAGATTGACTCACTATAACATAATAATAGAAATAGATCCGACAGGGACGAAGTCGCGAGCAACAGCTAGTATGTTTATATAGTGGTTGGACTGACTGACTGTATAGCTGCAGTATGCAATATTAACATCCGGAAGACAGAGCAGCTTGGTCATTCAATGAGTCAATAGTTCAATGACTCAGTGAGTCAATAATGACCAAAAACCATAAGTCATTACTTGTTAAATAATTATTAACATTGCCTCTCTGTAGAAACTGCCTTCTGAACTTCCTGCCTTCATGATTCAAAAGTGTTAAAATGTGTAGCCTAGTTTAATAAAGATATGTTTGACTGTGACTGACTTTAATAAGATAGTCTAAGGTATGTTTTTTAATTGCAGGTTGTGATAGCTCGGTGCATGGTGGCCCCATCATGTCGAAGCGACGTCTTATCAGCACTGTACGGGTGCGCTCGGTCTATGACGAATCTGTCGTCGCCGCAGCAGCTGAGCTCCGCCAGTGTGGGGCTGGCGGCCCTGGCGGTTACGGCTAGGCACTTACATACTATGGCTGCGGCAGTTCATAAGCAGGTGAATGGCTATATTAATACTCCAGGGCTTATATAAAAGGGCCATAAATGTATAAGACCATTGCAAGGCATATTATACATGTGCCATTAGCTCTTATCCTACCTGTATAAACCTACCTTTATTCTCTGCTTTATAACTATATTCATATCAAGAATATTTCTGTTCAGCTGTTGTCAAGTTATTGTCATAAAACAATGTAAAAACTATTATATACTTAAGGTTATATGGTTTACAGTTAAAGGGTGAGAGGACGCCATTGGTATGTCAGCTGTATGTTCGCGCCATCACAGCCGGGATGAATGAATTGGAGAAACTTAAACTTGCTTCTGAAAAGGTAAAATATTACATATTTTGCTGTTGGGGATTTTATTAACGTCTACATGAAAGATTTTTCTAAAAGTAAGTTTTAACTATTATTATCATAAGTCCAATTATGGGCACCCAGAGCACAATGATATATTAAAAAAAAATGTAACTATTATTGTATGTCTTAAACATAATTTTTCTGTAAATGGAAATAAGTGGCTATAATATCATTATTATCATTGGTTTTTTATATTTAAGGAGTCAGAAGCTCGAGCTACAGAACAGACACTATCATCTTGGTTTACTCACCTTGGGTCTCTACTGTCTGCGAGTAAACGTTTGAGCTATGAGTGCATACTAACTGCGTTCTCAGTTCACCCTTCGCCAATCATGTACGAAAAAGTAAAAACCGCGCCACACTTGGAACCTATTAAGGTAAATTGAAAATTATTTATGTAAAAGTTAGAGAAGCACTTCTATTTTTTACCTTTCTAGTTCCAAGTTCCTAAGAGGAACAGATTTTTTTTGAACTTCATTCATAAAACTTATTAAGGGTATATTATGTACTTATGTACAAAATGATATTATCAAAAAAATGTTTAGTGCCTAATGTAGTAAATGTATAGTTAGTATCGTACGTAAAAATATTCGGCCGTTTTATCGATAAAATGAATGTGTTTGCTATTTACTTAGAACTATGACATTGAGCAAGAAACAGGCTTATAATTCAATCAATCTATTTTTCAGGACATGCAAGAATCAAATACCGAGACAATCTCCGAATTTGGCAGTTGGGCGACAGACAGCAGAACGCAAACTAATCTTGTGAAGACATCAGAAACATTGAACCTGAAACAAACTCACAAACAAGCTAACGTCTTGTCAACGGCCATATTCTCTGAAGGAGAGGCGTTGGGTCTAGAACCGGAGTTGTGTAATGATCTAGCTGTTTTGCTATCTGGACCTAGGGTTAAAACATTATCGTGGGATATGGAAAGGTACTTGAAGTAACTATGAATATTGTATTAATCTGTAACTTGACTTGATATTATAAATGTTATCCTGTTAATATTATAAAATCTGACAGTTTTGAAGGATTACTAAAACTGGTAAATGAGCATACAGGTAAATTAGGCCCCAGATTAACACAGTATAGACATGGGAGCGAAAACTAATTCTACATATTGTATGTGTAAATTCCTATATTTTCCAGTAAAGGCTGGGTAAAGAATTATGAACAGTATTTTTAGCATTGTCTTTAAGATCGATGCTATTCATATATTAGCTGAATCGTCTATCTCACAATGTTTTCAGAGATGCGCTTCTAGAAAATTGCAGAACATACATGGAAAGGACGCACGGTGGCACAAAAGCACTTACTACTGAATTGAAGTATTTAAACTTGGATCCCAGCTCATTTCAACATCTACCGGAAGAGGAGGATTTTGATGACGACGTGTACTATGGGATTGAAAAAGGTAAAAGAAATATCGTTTTTGGAGTTCTAAAAATATCTTTTTATTTTTTTTATCTCATTCAATTTGACAACAAAATTGCCTATAATTTTAATTCAGGTTATGAACATTTGGTTGAGTCCCAAGAAGCAGAACCTGAGTATCACCCTAAACTATGGAAGGAGCCTTTCCTTGACAGTCCTCCAACCTTGAGCAGTGACGAATCTCTCATTGTAGTGCGAAAACGAAAGAAAAAAAAGAAAAAAGGACCCGTTGAAGATCCTTTAAAACTCGACAATGAGCCTGATAGCAACAAAAAAGCGGAAATATCTCAAATTTTAGATGGATTGGAAGAACAACTTACAGAACAAATGCCAAGCCAAACCAGCCAAGATGTTGGTGAATCTAAAGCAGAGAAAAAGAAAACAAGGAAACCCAGATTGTCTGAGGAGGAAAAGAAATTAAGACAGGAGAAAAAAGAAGCAGACAAAAAGTTAAAGCAAGAGTTAAGGGAAATAAAGAAAAAGGAAAAAATTGAAGCTGCCCAAGCTACAAAGAAATATCGACAACATGCCAACAGTCTCTCAAAATTGATTGGCATGAAGGTAGCAACTAAGACCAAAGATGATGAACTGATTGAACAGACTAATGCAATCAAATTACAAAGTATGAGCAGCGATGGTTTCGTAAATAATCCACAAGAAAACAGTTCCGTTATTTTCGATGGACTCTTTTCGATGGATGAAATTAAGTTTCCTCAGACAAAAATTTCATATGCAGATACAATGAAAAATCTTATTGCATTTAATAGAGACCCACCTCCCGTTGCGCCGATTGCATCCAGTGCTCAAAATGAAAATATGAAATCAAGCTCAGTGAGCCAAATTAAAGAAGACTTAAAAAGAAACGTTAAAAAGCTAATAGAGTTCAGGCGTAAAAAAATTGAAGAACAAAAGAAACTGGATAGTTTAAAGTGCCTCGAAAATATGTACTCCGAAAACTATCTAACATCAGTCAGTCCGAAAGGAGTATTGGTTCCAGATATACCGACAGCGGTCATTCCGAGGCAAACTCAGGAGTACTCTGATGCGCCAAATTCCCCATTAGTAACGAATGGCCAACATCTAAACAATCATTGTCAAAAGCCAGCAAAGAAGACTGAATTTTCTAGTCAAATGGCTTTTGAAGAATTTATTAGACAGCAACCATATGAGGCAGTGAATTTATTAACCCCGCAACCATTACCACAATCAGTATCTGAAAATGATACGTACAGCCGACAATTGGATGATATCATGAAAAGACAATCAAATGAATTGGTAAAAAGACCTAGTCATCAACCTATCAAAATTAATAGTTCATCCGATACGCCGCATGCACCTATGTATGATCCTACACAAAAGCATTATCAAGAATTCTTAAAAGAACTGCAGCAAAGTATAAATGCAGGGACGATGTCTAAACAAAAACCTGAGGCGGCAAATAGTGACAAGACAACAAGTAACAAGATGATAAAGCAACAAAAAATTTCAGATGTTGCTCCAAATACCTTTGCACGTCTAAGCTATTTACACAAAAATAAGCAAATAGAAAATAAAATTAAAACCGAGGAAGAAAAGAGGATAAAGGAAGCCAATAACCAAGCTACTACTGATCTCGATAAGATGCTTCATCTTCAATCTACTGGAGAAATTATGATTAGCCGAGTCAGTAAGTATCCACCTACAAAGAAACCTCTTGAGCCTATTCTGGGAAGAAGTGTTAAACAACCAGTATCTAAATTTGCTCAAAATCATCCGCACCTTCTTAATTCATTACAACTTAAAACAAGACCTGCAAATGTGAACGCTAACGTAAATTCTACAAGTCACTTGTTACCTAACCAACCTAAAATAGAATCCACAAGCACCTCCACTTCGTTATCAGAAAAGGATCAAACTGATTTATTACTTTTGCTAAGGCAGCAAAGTAAGCTGAATTCAGGATACAGCTGTAAACCTGTCTCTAATAATACGATACAAACGCCGAGTAATACTTTGATTTCTGGTGCAACTATTAAATCTACTGTTAATATGATACAACCACAAGCAGCGAATGCAATGCAGTCAACAATAAAGAGTGATATTCGTAAAGATGCCGTAACTAAAGAGAAAGATGTAATTCAACACACTAACAAATTGAATAAGCCGGTTATACTACGAAATGAAATTATACGACCCTTGGCACATACTGTTACCAAAAAAGTTAATGCAACTCCTAATTTTATTCAATTTAAAGTACTTCAGAAAGATGAGCAAGAGATGTACGAAATAAATGATATGAATTTAAAAGAAAGCTGTAATTTTTTAGATTCGAAACCAAAAAAGGAAATAACCGAACTTGCGCCGAAATACGAAACGTCACCTAAAGGTGATGATTTTTTGGGATTACGACATAACTTTTATCCTACTCCATTAATGCAACAGCCGAATTCATCACATATACAGAATCAAAATATAGGTTCAATGGAACATACGAATTTGTTTACAACAAGCAATGTAAAAATTGAAAATAAAATAGACAATAATATAGTGATTGACATGCCGGTTCCAAGTGTTCAAGACATAGGCGTAGACCAAACTAAACCACCGGTAAAACCACCTGTTCTTGCTAAAACTAACGAGATCAAGAAAAAAGTGCCAAATATTAGTTCAAGCACGTCGAAAAAACCTTCAAATGATAAACCGCCAAAAACAGACTGGCAAAGTGTTTTCAATGACCTATTTAAACATAAAACTCCCAGTCGAGGTCCCAAGGCCCTTGATGTTGCACTTAAAAAAGATTCCTTTGAAAAACATTTACCAAAAGTTATTAAGGATGACGTCCTCACTAAAAACGTTACAAGTGATTTGACGAGATCAGGGTCAATAAACGATGGCACAGGCAGAAAGAACGTCGTAGTTTCCCAAGGTCCATCGCCCATAAACGAGACACTCTTAAATTCTGTGATTGGGAAATTAACAGCAAATAATGAAATTTCCGCACAAAAATTTGTAAAAGTGAAACCAAAAGAAGATGACCCATTCATATCAGGAATTCACAATTCTGATTATGATTTACTAGATGAACTTATGGATGATGACTTACGACAAGAAATTCGTGAACTTTCTGATGATGATACGTACTATCCACTAGATCTATTTACATCAAAGGAAAAAGATAATTTGAACGTAAATTTAAAACCAACAGTACCTGTTATAGATAATTCAGCGCTATCGTCTATAATTGTTGAACCTTCTCCTAAAATGGATACAATACAAAATAACATAATAAAATGTAATAACCCCAAAAGTGTTATTTTGAAAGCACCGAAAAAAGTATCTTCTACAACTACTTTAGATGATAAACCACGAGTGATATCGAATGAATTGATTGTTAGCAATACAAAAGTGCTTAAAAACATCAATATCAAAAATTCGAAAGTGGTACAGGTACGTGCCGAAACAAAATCAACGAATAAAATTGCAAAATGTAATAAAAATAACCCTAATCCCAGCGCAAACAAAACAGCTACAATGTTAGTCAAAGATAAACCTAAATCCGCAACATCACTTCCACCTAGTGTGCAAAAATTGTGTAAGAATGCCATAACTATTATTAATTCAGGAAAAGTTATCCAGCAACCAACACAACCACAAAATTCCCAAACAACTAAGTTACTTCCAACGGCTGGTCTTTTAGAATCATTACCAAGTACTAAAGTTACAGCTGCTAATATGTTGAATACAACCAGCTCTTTCATCGCACCTGGTTCTTCAAATGTGTCGGTTAAAAATTCCACTCCGATCGTCAATCGAGTTTGTACCTCAGTGATAGTACAAAATGGTCCTACACCTTTGGTTCAAACAAAAATCCAAGCGTCCACAAATCGACTCGATAAAAAGACAGATGTATATGGATATGGTTCTAAAGATTTAAGGTTAAATGAAAAGATACAATCGCCTTCTATGCTGAATAAAGAGATGTCTAACAAGACTAATCTTAAGATCACTCAAAATAAATCGGGTATGTTGGAAAACAAAACTTTAAAAGTTGATTCTAAACGATACGACACAAAAAGCATTTCTTCAATAATACCAACTGAAACACAAATAATAAGCAATGTCGCCGTTAGCAAGATTTCGGTAGAAGATGTAAGCCAACCTACAGAAAGGAAAGTTTTATCTGAAGTACAAGAAAAATTGCAGCATCACATTCAATCTGATAAATTGGAAACTAAAAATAATATAATTATCAATAAGAGACTTTCAAACGAAAATGACGTAAAACTACAACAGTCTCTTAAGCGTGAAAGTTTACAAAGAAAACGAGCCTTGTTATTAAATCGACAAATATTTCATAGAAGTAGTCGAGAACCTATACCTCTTAACTACACACCAATTAAGCAGTCAAATTCTTTTAGTGAGATTGAGACTGACGAAAAGGCAAAGATTTTACCAAACGAAGCTAATTTACAACTACGGATTACTAAAGAACCCACTAAAACAAATCGTTGCCAAGAACCTATATCTCTATCGTATTCACCTATAAAACAATCAGAATCGCAGACAGTCGAGAAAACAAATGCTCAAGAAATAGTAAAAACTGATGTTAAATCTAACAACACTAAGAGTATCAAAAATATTGAAATTAATCATCCCCAACATAATAAAAATACTAAACGTAAAATAACTAATAATTTTAAACAAGTCAATAAAATTCAACGTGCTTCTGTAAACGTAAATCCAATGAAAACGAAGACCTCATTGGAAACACCACAAAATCAAGAACAAATTACAATTATTAATCAAGGTGTTTGTAAAACGGGATTATCCATACCGTTAAGTACATCATCTCAACAAAAGGTGCAATCAAATCAAGCAAACAAAAAGGATGCTGATCATAATAATATCAAGCATGACATTAAATACCAGAATACTGTAAAAAATTCCAATACAATGGCCAAAGAAAATCCCCACAACATTATAGCTAGCGATGGACCTCAATGTAATGATAATATCTCGCAACATCAAAAGTCAACGATAAATGAAGACAAATCAATGTCTACAATTAATGTTAATGGAAAGGAAAGTATAAAGTCGGCGTCTTCTTGTTTAATAAATTCTATCGCGAGTACCATTGTAGAGAATACTTTGAACTCTAGTAATAATGACTATTCACTGAATAATAGCATTACTAGTTTAAATAATAAAAATATACCTGAATCGATTAATGAGTCTCCATCGAATACAAAAGTAAATAAGGTTAAGGATAAAAAATTAGATGACACCAATTCTTTCTTGGATGAATATAGAGATCAAATATATTTTGAAGAAGTACCAAGGAAACCAACCGACGACCCATCAAAAAGAGTTATCCGTATTAAACTACCAAATGGTTCCATTTTTCGAGCTACGATATCGGGAAAACTCGACGTCAACGTTGACTCAATTTTTACTGACCCACAAATGAAGTCAATTTTACTCAATAATACACTTAAAAACAAAAAATGTACACTTAATTTAAGACAGGTTGCTGTAACAAATAAAACAGAAGAGAAAACTCTTGTAAACCACATTTTATACCCTAAAAATGCTACCGATGATCCTGAAACAATAAATCTTATTAGTGATGATGAAGACGATGAGCAAAAAGAAACTTTTGACACTGAGTTTGGTAAGTTTAATGTATCGTTTATAGAGAAAGATACAATTGAGAAACATCAGAAACGACTTTCTCAAAAATGTGTAGTAAAATTGGAACGAAACAATATTATAAAGAAAATAAATGCGGCAAAAGCTTGTCTACAACTGAATTGTAGTCCTATTACGACTGATGTAGCTTCTTCTGAAATTGTGGCTGAAGAAAATAAAGATATTGAAAAATGTAACAACATTTCTGATGTTATCGATATTGATGACAGTTCTAATGATGTAAATAAAGAAATTGTAAGTCCCGAATCCGTAGAAAGGAAAAGCAACATAAGACCTAAACTTAGTAAAGACCTTGATGTTATGAAAAATTGTCTCATAAATGGCTTAACGGATTCTTTCGAAAATATGCCCTGCTCTCAGTATAATAAAATTAATAAACCCTGTGAGACAATGAGAAATCTTATAATAGAAGACAATATAAAGAACGATACAACTGAAAAAGTAAATAATATTACAAAATCAATAAATGAAAAACAAAAAATGTGGATGAGTAGTTGTTTCGTAAAAATTATAAGATGTGATGATATACTTAAAATATTAGATTCGTCCAAAGTAGGCGAGCAAGGTGTAACACTTGAAGAAGATTTTTTAGAACAAACATCTGCATCTGTTTTGCAACGAAGTGGATCATTTTCTATTTTGAATGATTTTACACTTAGTGATGTTCTTGAACCACCTTACAAGGCTTTAAATAAAGCAACTGCTCCGAACATAAGTTCTTCAAATTACTATTGCTATTCGGACTGGCATTTAACAAAAGCGTCTCTACATCATATCGTTGCTGATAATTCATATCGATTGATGTGTTCACATCCATTTAAAGGAAACAGCAGCTCACACGACTGTTCCACTGATTGTGAGAGCGATTTGGAAAGTAATCTGTCTGTAAATATTGCTGGAAATCAAGATTGTAAGCAAATACCTAGTTTAGTGACAATTGTAACAAATTACTTTGTAAATAGTCCAATTTTAAATTTATTAAAGCCTAAAATGCGAGAAAATCCCAGACCTGGGCCAAGTTTGAAAAGAAAAAACGATCTTATTCTTGATAAAGATATTACAAGTATTAAAATATCTAAAAATGATTTTAATAACAAATGTGCAGATACATGCAACTATATAGCGTTGGATACTAGAACAATATCTCAAATTATGAAACATGAGAATAATATTACTGTAAATCTCCCTGAAGTAAAGGAAACCAAAAACCTCAATGTGGCATACGAAGCCAATAATTGCCACGAAGACGTAATACAACCTCCCTATGTAAAAGATGAAAATAAAAGTTCCTATATGGCCGAAAACATCATAGCACTTGACTTGTCTGAGTTTAATACTCTAGACAACTTTCAATTCAAGAAAGATATAAATAAAGATACATTCCCTTCTAAAATTAATGAGGCAGCTAAAGGTGTGCAATTTCGCAAAGTTAAATCATTAAAAGCATTGATTTGTGATATTATTAATAAAATAGATGTACAAAACATTAATTATGGATTAAGTCATAACATTCTTTGCGAGAATAGTATAAAGGAAAGCGATATCCAAATTAGCGAGTCTCCGAGTGAACTCGCAACTGAAGAGTTACAAAATCGTCCTTTAAATAAACACGAAAATAAAACTAAAAACACATCGAAAAGTATAAACATTGAAAACTACCTTGACACTAATGCTCCCAAACATTCAGAACTTCAAGTTAATAATGAAAAACAAAACGTAGTCATGGACCACATTTTTTTCTTTTCTCAATCTGCTAGATGCACAGTTAAAGAGTTTCTAATAAATGAAAAACAACACTCTTCAGTACATTTTGATAATAAAAACGTTGCAATTATAAATTGCAATCAATCTAATGAAGTTACTTCAGAATTTTTACATAACAGTTCACACGCCGATGAGATAAAAGTTCCAAACGTGGACGGTGATACTTCTCCATCCCATTATATTGAGGATGCTTACGAAAAACCGGAACAAGTGACAGTTGAAAATAAAATTGATGCAAATAATGATACAACTAATTGCGTTAATAAAAAAGATACTGAAACAACTAATTTTGCTGAAAATGAAGAACCTGGAGAAATAAACCTAACAACAATCGTAGCTAACGAAACAATATCAATTGTTTCTGATAAAGTGTTTTGTATCGAAGAATCAGAAGAAATGTTTAAGGAAACTTGTACGAAATTGCAAAAAAGTGATAATATCAATCCATGCAACACTGAAGTGTGTTTAGTTCAAGATAAAAATGGGACTGAAAAATGTAATCCGGACTTGAGAAAAACTGATACCAACGACGTGACGAATCCCTCGTCTGTAAACAAAATCCTTAACAGAAACGATTCTTTACTTGAAAATTTGACAAATAATAACTTCATAGGCAAGACTTTAAACGACGCTGATACAGATTCTGAAAAGAAGGTTACTTTGATCTATAAATCTGATTCTCAGTTAGTATTAAAGGGCTCACTTTATAAGGATCCGAAAGTTGGTACATGTTTTTTGTTTCCTATAAAAAAAATTGTGAACAAAGACAGTAATAAATGCTCTACGATGACTATTATACCTAAACATGATACTGTTGTAAATAATATTGCGATTCCTAGTCATACAATTATTGACGATGAAGATCAATTGTGTGTTATTATTCCAAAAATAACGTATATTAATCAGAAATTGGCAAGAAATTACAAATTTATGCAACAACAAAACTATTTGAAAAGAAATTTAAAACGAAAAGGTGAATTTATTGATAGAAGCAACAAGAAAAGATACCGGAAGGGTAAAAATATTGACAACCCTAAATTAACGTTTTGTGCTATAAAAGAATCGGCGTACTCAAAAGAATTTAATAATTTAATTGACTATTGGAAAAATGTTAAATTTTCATTTTCACGGCCCTTCCATATAAACAATTACGATGTTAACGATTTACTTAATTCGTGGCCTATTACAAGTAGAACAAAGGAAATTACAAATGATTGTGAAAATGATAATACTCTCACCCTTTTTGATGATGAATCTATAACAATTCAATATGACCCTTTGGAACAGACACTTGCTGAAGAGATGTCTCAGAATTATCAAGAAAATGAATATAAATCAATCGAAATCAATGAAATAAATTTTAGTATGGGTTTTGGTGAGGGGTCCGACAGAGTCATCCAAAATTATGTAGATCGAAATACTCTTCCAAAAATTTCGGCTGCGACTCTGTCGGACGTAAAACATGCTCAGCCGTATTTGCCATATGAGTATAACAATAAGTTAGACGAAGATAAAAGTGAAGTTACTCCACGTTATATATCATACATTCGCCTGAAGGAGAAGGTGCGATCCTTTTTTAAGAAAACAACTCTTGAATTAAATAATGAAAGTATGTTGAATAAGATAACAGATTGTAAGGATCATAAATTATTCGATGATTCCGATTTTCCATTTAATGTTGACAATATGGATTTTTTTGGGCTTTCCTATTCCGAATCAGTCGTACAAGTAGTTCAAGTGGGGCAATTGCCGGTTAGTGCTGCAGCGCAAAATCCTGTTTCTTGTGATCCAAGAGTTACTCAAGTTACTGACGCTAGCCCACCACAGTGCTCGGCTGAAAATAGTCCACGTGACGGGTCTCACGCCTCAATGAACACAGAGTATACTGAACTTACTACAGCTGATCTTAGTATGCCTTTAGTACCAGCTTATGAAAGACACAATCAGACCATGAACTTACTGTCTCAAGATAATCATAAGTTGGCCTTTTCCGATGAAAATATTCCTATTGAAACAGAAGTTAATTCTATAGTAAAAATAGAAATTGCCGAAGAGGTATTAGAAAATGAAGAGCAAAACGATAATGATGAACACGATTTGCATACTGCTATCGCTAATCATGCAACAAATAGAGATTATAACTTTGAACCGAATACATCTATTGAGTCGCAAGATGGATTGTCCTTTGATTCTTTAAACAACTGTAGTTCATTCTCACAAAACGACGAACAAGATGGTACAAACGAAAAGACTGATCAAATTGCTCATGCTATGAATGCTGCAGGAATAAATACGAATACTGATCCTCACACAACGGAAGAAACTTTAGGGTCTGTTTTGTGTAATAAATCAAATGAAGAGGCTCCAAATATATCCCAAGATCCTCGTGACAATTACACTAAAACTACTTCGATAAATGCAATTGCTCTACAACAAGCTTTGGCTCAAATATTATCACCACCATTAAATAGGCCAAATACATGTGATAATATTCAAAATTCCAATACACCAGCACATCAAGTTCTACATATTGTACAAGGAAAAAATTCTACAGTAAATCAGCTTACTCTTGTTGACAACACTCAAAAGTCAGTTATTAATACTTCAAATTCTACGCCTATATTGCACATTGTTCAAAACAAAGGCTCTTCTAGTTCAACATCATCGGCTACATCTACTCAACAGCAAAATTCCTTTAATGGATTATCTCTTGTTGACGGCAATTTACAACCAGGTGGTAATCAACTACTTCATATTGTAAACACAAGTAATCAGAAATCTAATAACACGGGACAACTATTAAAGCGTGTAAATCTTTTAACAAATCTAAGTAATGTTCAAGGCAATAGTGAACAAAAAATGGTACAATTCGTGTGTAAGTCTGCTGATGGTAAATCAATTCAATTAAATGCACCTAACCAAAGGAGTATGGTTCTGAGATTACAACCCATAGAATCCTCTAATGTACAGAACACAAATTGTGCAAAGCCTATTGAAAACCAACATGATATGACTTCCAATAGTAACATAACAAATGTCAGCAACACTGAAGTAATATCAGGTCAGCAAGAAATTAAGTCGAGGTCTGTGTACGAAGAGAATTATGCTAAGTTTATTCAGAATTCTGGTAAGCCCCCTATTGTAGAAAAATCGACAAGTCTTCCAAAATTTAATCAAGCCTTCGGTAAACAAGTTTATCAAGATGAAAGCCCAAAAGTTAGTGATATAAATGAAAATAATTCGCATTTGTCAACGGTAAATACAACAAGTGAATCTGCTGAATGTCAGTCAGATAATTCTATGAAAATGGATTCAATTAATCAAATTAATAGTCCTCCCTTGTTATTGAGAAAATCAGCGGCTCAATTACCGCCACAAGCACAGACACCGCAGTCGAATTTGGTCCAGCAAATTAAACAAAATATCACGCCAATGAATTTACAAACAATGCATGGTGGAGTTATTTATACAAGACAAATACCCGTTAATATTGGTGGCGGACAGACAATAAATCTTATAACAGTCCCAAGCACGGAGCTCGTTGAAGACTCCAGCCAAAAGCAACATATTAATTCGACCGATATGGAGCCATCTATTATAAAAATTGTACCACAGGCGCAAAATTCGAATAATTCAGAGATTTCGTCGGAAGAAAATAGTAATAGTCATGTTCCAAATGAAAGTCCAAATAATCAGCCTCCACCTGTTTTAACTCAAATGCGGATAAAACTTCCAATGCTAAGTAAGCCATCCCAGATAGTTTCGGGAACAAGAGTAGTTCGACCTTCTTTTTTTCAAATACAGCGCAATGTCATCGGAGGAGCGAACCAACCAGTATATCAACAGTTAGTTTTGACTGCTGCTCCTCCATTAGGTCAACAATCAATAAGACTGCCACAGTCTCAGGCAAATAGATTAATAAAAGTGCCTACGGAGGCAAATCAAACGTCACCTGAATCTCAAATGAGTTCTTCAACGCTTGAACAACTTCGAGAATTCGACATGGTTTTGGAACAAGTGAAAGAAAGAAGTACAGTGCAGCCTACTCAGCAAACACCAATACCTAATACCACCTTCAATAAGATACATACTTCGCCGACGGAAACACAGGAAACCCCATCTTCTATCACGGAGTCGCCCCAACAAGTTCTATATACAATTGGTAATAACTCATCTCTAAATGTTGCCTATGTTAATCGTAAGACAACTGTGGCGACAACCCCAACGCCAACCACGTTTGTAAGATCACCGGATTCCTCCAATGTGAATGATTCACCTTCATCATCGACGCAAACTCTAGTAACTCATTGTGTTACGTCAGAGGCACAGACAAATGAAATATCTTCCGCCCAAAATCAGCATAAATCGTCTAAAATAAGTTCAAAAACCAAATCAAGACCAAAATCCTCGACACATCCTTCTAGTTCAGTAAAAATAAATACCGTTGCGCCAAAGCCATCCACACAAAAGCCTTTCGAAGATGAGCAAACGACACAAAGAATATTGTATATTTTGGCGGAATATAAAGAGCAGGTGGAAAATTCTCCGGATAAAGACAAACCTGCGCCGAGGAGAAGATCAAATCCACCATCAAACCCTGGATCATCAAAGCGAAAGAAAAGTTCAAGTGGATCTCGACGTCCTGGAACTCGCGACATCAGTCCAGTGCACGGAGAGGACACGTGTCGTACTATGGGATCTGAAGATAGCAGTTGTGGTACTTCGCAAGGTGATTGTACAGAAAGCTGTCTCGATAGTCATTCTCCTCAAGATAGTCCGCGAAAAGTTGTTAGAAAATTAACGTTTGAGAATGAAACTCCGACAGCGCCGCCGCGTCCTCAACAACCCCAGAGAAATGTTATCGTTGCGGATGGACAGACTATAACAGTAGCAAGAAGTAATACCGGTAAGCCTACGACGGCAGTATTAATGCCCGCTAATTATATTTTACCCGTTTCGATGGTCAAGAGCGGCCAGCAAATAGCAATAGTAACTAACCGGGGTCCGAAGATTTTGACTGTTGGAGGCGGAGACGGAGGGGGCAACGCTGTTTTGCTACAGCGTTTAATAGGTCCGGGCTTAAAGCCTGTGCTCACTCGACCAGGTGTTCGACACGTGCGTTTACCGGCAGCCGCTCTTCATAATCTTCAAGCGTTTACTCTCGGCCAAGCAACAAGCCAGCAACCAGACAGTACGGCACCGCCTTCTACTTCTAATCCTCCTGAACTAGTCGATACCCGAGCAACTGCATCACCTTGGGCCGAGCGTGAAGGTCAGGATCTTAAGCCCGAGAAGCAAACGAGTCCTGAAAGCACCGAACCCTGGAATCTTCCCTCGGCCACGGAACCTCATGACTACTCCTACGAGGAAATCGTTCGAGCCGACAATATGGACCGTACTGTCCTCGTAAGTATTCTGCCATTTTGCAATAATATCTAGCACTCCTATCGATTTCGTTATTCAGTGTGTTACACATTTTGCAACTGCAGGACGCGATCCCAGACCGATACAGCCCTGATATAGAGGCGCAACGGATATTTGATAAGATGTTCGACATTGACTCGAAAAAGTCTTATGTTGTCGATTCGCAAGATGATTCGCCGCGTTGCGGTTTCGATATTGACGCGTCAGACTGCGACGATAAGGCCTACCCCCAGGTGACGCATCGTAGCCCTGGCGCAGACCCTTCAGTTAGAAGCCGCTAGTAGACCTGCACGCCTCTTTATTTTGTCAGCTTCTCTCTCGTTGCGTGTATGGGACTGTCTACATATAGCAATATAGATGCGATATTTCTGTCAACAATCACATTTTTTATACAATAATAAAACCACTTCCGAATTAATATATTTTGAAAATAATAACCTCACTATAATGACGATAAAAGTGAGTGTTGTACGGGATGTCGCTGCTATATTCTATAGCGTACTTACGCGAAACGACCAACCCATTATGTAAGTCGTAAATGTTGCCTCCCATCATTGTCTTTGTCTTTTACTTTTCTAATCGTTTTATCTTCTTACGTTAGGAACTGTTTTGTAATCGCTTCCTTTCAATCTCGTACATTAGTTAGTCTAAATTGTCTTATTTTTGCATGGAGACGTTGACAGTTACCATTCAAGTAACCCGCATAGCATGTCATTCTTCATGAGATCTACCCGCAACCGACTCGATAGATGACGACACGACGTCGTATCGAACACCGAACGTCGAAGCTTATATATGTTTATTTGAAATTGGTACAAGCTTATTTTATGTCAGTAATGGAATTTTGTTCGCTTTTCGATTTTGTCATGTAGTAATCTTTGTTAGTGGAACTAGTCTGTTAAAACATAATATGTTAAAAAGTAACTTATGATTTTTAAGTATATTTAAAAGTTAGTACAATTTATATTAAGGTTGTATGTTTATTTAGGTTGTGCACAGAAAAGACGGTTCGAGTCAGCGTCACCACAGATTGACGCACGTTTCAGCGGCAGCTTTGAGGCATAGATACGCTATACTCGAACACGAATTAAGACTGCAGGTAATACAAAAATAATAAAAAAAAAATTAATACTCGATACCTTTTTCGGAATATTGAATTGTTTAGAAGAAAATTACATACTTCCTCATTTTGACACTTGACTAAACTTAAACAAATAATGTGGCATTTTATTAGAGACAATTATAATTGCGACAATAAACGTGAAAAAATACGATAGAACGGAAAAAAATAAAAAATATTGAATTGCTTCCAGAAATCACTATCGGAAGAATGCGAAGACCTGGGCGTGGACTCACCATCAGCCTCGGAGTTGTTCCCGGAAGCTGAGCTGTTGTTCTCCTCGTCGCCGGCGCACGAAGCACCCCACCACTCACATACACGTAAGCTAGCGTTTAACTTAAATCTTTAATGTTTATTACAAATGTATGACAGTTTATTTGGCTGCTGTGTGGAGGAGGGTAACTTTTGTTTGAATCAAAGGGATAATCCTTTACCAGTTGAACAACTGGTTCAACATGTCTTAGATAAATTAAGAAGCGTGATTCAGAAGTCAACAACTTTAGTTTAAGTTGCAATAACTATTTTAAGACTATTAGTATGTATTATGTAAGTAAGTAATTAAGTCTATTTAACTTTCTGGACAAACGGAGAATTGTTATTGTCTCGAAAATGCAATGGTCTAATTTTCTGATAAAAATGTGATCTGAGATTTGTTATGTTAATAATTTTTTTTATATCGTTTAGCTCAACCAACCCTCAGCCAGAGCGGTGTCCAACCAGACATAGATGACCAGATTGCCACAGACCAGCTCATAGGTAGCCACGAGCCGGATGAAGAAGATCTGAACATGGCTCTGGGGCTAGACAGCATCGTCACCGTCAGCGGCGACGGCATGCAGGCAACCATCACCCTGGACCCCCAGGAGTTCGCCAGGTCGCATCCCAATACCACCTTCCATAGAGAACCTACTGACGAGTCTGAGGTAAGAAGATATTTTATGTTGTAAAGTGGCTACTGGGCAGTGAAAAGATAATAGTTACCACTTTATTTGTTTGAAAAATATATATTTTTATATTACTGGTCGAATTAAAAAAGAACAGAACTAATTAAAAAAAGAATAGAAGAACTAGTTATTAATAACATTCAGAATGAATTAAGTTGCCAATGCTAAACCTAGTTATCATCGCACTCCAAAAGCTATAAACGTATGTTTATGTAATTAATCAAGAATAAACATTTTTTTTACCTAAAAGTGTATTTTAATAATATGCTAAATAATATATTTTTTAAACATTTCAGCTACAACCATTCACAATTGCCAATGTGAAGGGGAGGCACATGACATCGACAATATTCCACGCGTCTCGCGCCCCGGCCACCGTGCTGGTGACGGCGCCGCAAACCACGGTCATATCGCAAGCGACGCCTGACGGGGGCGTACACAACATGAAGTTCACCGAAACGCCCCCAACACCTCAACAAAGCCTCCCCACGGTACTCGTCAAAGACAACGGAGTCTCCAAATTTGATTCCATGCTCAACGATAGAGAACTACATCTCTCTAACACGGCCTCCACAATTATCCACTCTTCAGCCAACGCAACCCAGGTCATACGACGCGTGTGCTGCGATGACGACAAAAACGACCCCAGATTTCTCGACACAACCCTAATGGATGACGCTAAAATGGCGGAAGACTCGCGCGACGCAACCCTAGAGTCTATGGCGGACGTCGACGACGATAGATCCTCGCCCGAACGAAACGCGGAAATGTTTTGGGAGTCCAACTCCACGTCGGAGCGGTCGGAGAGTCGGCGGCCGCTGGACTTCAGCAGCGATAGCGACAAGTGCTGCAAGAGCCCCTTCGAGGAAACCAACTCGACGGATTCGAGCGGCATCGGCACGCACATAATGAGGTTCGACTCGGTTATTAAGGAAGCGCGGGGCGTAGAGCGCAGCGGCAGCGTGGACGGCTCGTCGGCCGACGACGCGCTGCCGCCGCTGCGCACCTACCCGCCCAAGCGCACGTTCCACGCCGAGGGCGACCCGGAGCGGAGTACGTC
>DWAJ01001400.1:0-22605 GCA_018238005.1 Eurema mandarina | reverse complement strand
TATGGCAATTAGTGTTCATTGCCATAGCTAAAAAACATGCATTGCGCACACAATACGTTCCTATTTACGATTATAAATACCAAAAACACCTCTAAAAATAAATAAGTAAGATTTATTTTTCTAAGGATTCTAACCGAGTTAGTATAACTACAGAAGTATTTAATAAGCGAGTAATTAATAATTTATGTAATTGCTTATTTTTTTAAATATGGAAAAATATTGTTTATTATAAATTTTTATACGGCTCGGAATATTACACCATTTGAGCCTAACATAGAAAACAACAACATAACTATTGCCATATTTGTCTCACTTAAGGAGTGACTGTACAATAAGTACATTGTGTGTAAACTGTTGTACACGATAACAAGTTTCCCGATTTATATTGAATGTTGAGGTGGGCTGGAATGGCTTCACAATTCGGTTTTTATTGAATATGCTATCCTTGTTTTTCAATTACAGAGCATAGTGCGAATCAGTGGCGCACAATGCCGAATTTTGCTGACGGTAATTGGAACGTGAATTAGTTTTAGTATGAGAGTACTCGCACAATGCTAGGCGTTGCTGTAGTTGAAGCATTCAACGTTTCGTTAAAGTTTCATTATAAACCTAGGTAAGATGTTTGTATCTCTGCTTCTCCATTGTGATAAAAATTTGTAGCAACCGCTGCTAAGGCGCCCAGTGCCGAATCAAATGCTTATGATAAATTTATTCTGGACCCAGCATAAATACAATTTTGGCCAAGCGGAGCAGGTGTTCGACTGTTGGAGGATTCCCTCTCGTTCAAAAGAAGGTTAATTCCCCTTCCTCTACAAATATTTAATATTAATTATTTAGTTTTTAATATATACATTTATATATGAGAATTTTCTTTTGGGATACTCATGCGATTGATCGCATTTTGAAAATTTTAAAAGAAAACACAAAATATTTCACATACATTTTATTTTCTTAAGTTATTAACCATTGATTTCCAAGAGTACAACTAAAAAACAAATTAAAGTACAAACACGTTTTGCATTGCTAACTAAACACAACTGTAGGTAACTTCTCTTGGCAAACCAGTACACGATTCTTTGACTAACATTACCCGGCGCACCACTCGAACGAGACATAGAAATCCCAATACAGACATCAAAATCATCAATAGTAGATACTAACAGTCAATTCTTAACTTGGTCGAATTTTAACAACAGCCTTTTCCGTCGAGAACATTACAGCAATCAGCAACTAATGTGATTTGCTACAATTAACATAGAAACCCTAAGGTATTTGAATACTTAAAAATACGCTACTCCTGAAAGCGATAAAGTCTTGAAATTGAGCGAGCCCAACTATCATAAACACGAGAACGGCACACTCAAACACTGAATTCCATTTGAATATTTAGCTTCGGTCGTACACAAATGTGTAACTGTGAGGCACTTGTGAGACTGCGTGGTAATTATCTCTGCGATACTTATATGTATGTGTATTATAAAGATTTTGATGGTATACGTCTAGAAGTCTTTGTTGTAAGTATTTAGAAACCATTATAAGACGAGAAGCGCAAAATAACGAACGATCTGTTTAAAATAACAACACGGTTAATTCAAAAACTTGGAGTATAACTTATAGTAGTAAATGTATATAATAAAGATATATTATGTATATATTTGCCATTTGAGTTCTAACACTCATCTGTGACACAAACTACATACAACAAACACTCGTCAACATTTCCAAATATATATTCTCTTATTATGGTTTTACATCGGTCCGTAACTATTTTAATACAACGTCTAATGTACATACTTTTAACCCTCCTTTTACCGAAATACATACATACACGAAATGCTATTTTATACACAACAAACTTACCCTAGAATGTGAAAATATTGTTGTCGCATTTATATACTTATTGATGCGATTACTATTTAACTTTTGTCGAATTTTATAGAAAGTGTGAAATGCATAAGTTTTTTCTTGTTCTTAACTTACAAATATATTAACATCATACGCTTATTAATTAAAATTAATTAA
Source organism: Eurema mandarina (assembly GCA_018238005.1). Taxonomy (NCBI): domain Eukaryota; kingdom Metazoa; phylum Arthropoda; class Insecta; order Lepidoptera; family Pieridae; genus Eurema; species Eurema mandarina. The sequence goes on along the minus strand of DWAJ01001400.1, from coordinate 20,583 downwards.
TTTATATCAGTCAAATTATTTTCGCGATAGTATCTAGGCAATTACTGACACAATTTCTGAACGACTTCTGTATATTATGTATTTGAATATAGGAAGTTAAGCTACAATACTATACCGCCGTGTATAATACAAATCTGTAACGTATGGATTTTGAAAGTACAGTGTAAAAATAAATAAATAATTTTTATGCATCCGATCCCAGGTAACGTCATGAAGCTTAAATAAATAGAAGTTCAAAGTTTATATTTTATGTCTGTCTATTGTAAAAATTTTCTGAAATTAGTTAAAATATTATATTCTCATAAAATGAAAGTTAGGTTTAATTGTATGTAAAGAGCAACGCATAGGAGATAATTTCTGTACAATTGGTAATTTAACGTACTTAATTATAGCCTCGTTAGGCTTTACTGTCCTATTCTAATTAGGTACTCGCCAGTAATGCGCCAATTTCATCGTTACTCACTAATACTATCCTTTGTACAACGCCAATAACATTCTTACCATCTAATTATCCTTTGATACATCGCCATTAGTTTCGCACTAGTATTAAACTAATTTACTAACAAAATAAGTGTCATTATACTTACATTATCATAAAGAAATAAAACGAGCGATGAACAAATCGCAGTTATTCTAGTTCTTCATTGATACATGTTAAAAATCTATAAAGGCATCTTTACCTCAGACTTTAGATTTTACACCGTCGTGTTGATGGTGCTTTATGAACTAATTAGTATAATATTAAGTTATTACAATAAATCAATAATAAATATGCGTAGTAAATCCAAATAGTGTGTACAAAAAGCCTTTTTGTAATGGACAAAATTCAAGCACCATACATATGAGGGACATACGCGTATGATATTAAATAAAGACTCAAAAAGGCCGAAAGGATAGCAGTGTAAGTAGTAGAAATAAGATTGTTTTCGATATTTTGTCGCTGTTTCCCTATCACATAATAATGACGAATAATCTTATAATAATAACAAAGAAAACAACAATATGACTTTAGGCATAAATGGCAGTATTGTAACTGGTTGTTTTTCATATTATGTACAAAATGTATCACCTAACACTTATCTAATGGTAACACGATGAGGAACGGACGAAAGTCGCTCATTCAGGTAACAGAATTTCCTAATCATATATTTATAGTAACAACTTTAATTCTACCTTATATTTTGTTTACGAATTAATGTACAATGAAGGTGAATATTAAGTTATGTGTAATGAATGTAAAATTTTTGTTTGAAAGCGAAAATAATAAATACAAAATGACGGTTAGGAATGAAGAGAAGAATTTAAATGAAGCCGTTTGTAATGGAGTTTGAAATGATTGTTAATGATATAGATGAATGTTTGATGGTTGATGAATAGAGCATAGTCTGCAGTCTGTAAGAGTTTACTTCAAGAACATTATGACGTATAATTTATAAACTAGAACCTAAGTCCTTATAACGAACTTTTTGGTTTTATAATTACTTAATTAATTTTAATATTGGCGTATACCGCCCGAACCTATGCTAATGGTAACTGTTCACCGTTGCTGGAACGTTTATTACAATTTAAACATTAAAGATAAAAGATTAATAACGGCACATAAATTTTAAATGACAGGCAGTGGTTATTGACAGTGTCAGTTGAATAATCAGTTAATACCTTAATATAATAGTTAATTATTTTGACGGGAACACTAGTGACACGAAAAATAAGAAACTGGTCACACTTTTACAGAGAAATTTACATTTAGGCTGATACAATAACCTTCTTTTTATAAATGAATGTTGTATAAGACGTGCTTGTCTATACAGATTATTGTTTTAAATAGAATTCGTGGCAGACACTAGTGTACCCAGATCAACTCTGTCTAAAATCGATAATATGAACATTATGACTAAACATGTGATATATTACACCCCTTAATATAATTATGTACTTATCAGGTGATTTCCATAATAATATAATCACAATAATTGAATATGTATGGTGATAGTGACAAAGTATGACGATGAATGATAAAATAAATAATGAATGTTATAAGTTAATTTGAGTTAGTTATGAATGAATTCTTATGATTTAATTAATGAATATAATTAACACTCTTTAATAAAAGCTAGCAAGCTTCATTATTTTCAATTGGTGTTTATTTAATAACCACGCAGTCTGTAAAACGTTTGCTTAAGTAAAAATTTTTAATAACAATAGCGTGAAATATTATATTAATTTGTTTTAATGTAAACTGATAATTGTGAATCAGTACTGCTATGTTATATTAATTAAAACTTCATAAAACGTTTTGACAGTGAGCACAAATTACGATTGAACACATCAAAGGAAGCAAATATGTATCTAAATATAAAACAAGAATACAAAAGACAGTTGTTTAAGCGACTATGCTCAAAAAATTTCTATAAAGAATGATATTTAATATGTATACATAGAAATATAAAAAAATGGCGAACAAGGCATTCACATAGCTAGAGCTATGCTTATAGATGTCGAGTTGATACAGACTGGATGAGATGGGATAGTTATTTTCTATAAATGTATGCATAGTGTTGGCAGTGAAATGCTTGACTCTCGAAACAAAGAGCAAATTGCACTATATTGCTATAAGTTAGGATTAAACAGTAGAGTTGTATACAAGCAGTCTTGGTAAACACTGAGAATGGGTCCTTATATCTACTTAAGAATAAGTCATACAAAATTAAATTAGTTTTTTCAATAATACACACCCAGTAAAAATAAATCTACTGGTAAAACTCTAGACGATATAAAATGCAAACTAAAACAGCAATATTTCATTTACAAGAAACAACTTTCTAAAAACAACGACTTATCATCTAACATCTATTATAAAAATTACACTATTTACAGAAGTAATATATTATGCGGTTCTCCGATTGACATGAAATTTAAATAGCAACATAATTATATATATATTTTAATCTATGTAACACTAAGTAGTATACACTACCACGTATAAAACACGCATTCAAGTCCCTGGTACCTAAAATAACTATTAATCATAAATCAGTCTGTCGTTTGGGACGTTATAATTCCTGTTCTAAACAATATACCAAAACACACATTACTTATAACGTACCACACTCTGTTCGCAGTTCGCACTGATCACATGAAGCAGAATGGTTGGCGAAGTGAATCGTCCTGACGTCGGCTCGCGCTGACTATCGTGGTAGGCGGGACTATCGTTGAGTACTTAGTGCGTACTCAATGAGTAGGAACAACAGCGGCTGGCGGCATCGAGCTGGCTGTAGTGAACACAGGGTGGTGCTCGGCGCTCGGCGCTCACGACACGAGCGCGCGGCACCGCGGCCGAGAGGTCTGACGCTCGTACATCGAGAACTACAAACCCTGCTCGGCCATATACTATCTTATTTCAGCTGAGTTCAGTACAAACGGCACGTAGAACATCTTGCTCTCCAGTAACAAGTTTGCTGCTGCTTGGATCTGAAAACAAGAGTACAATATTATTTAACTCATTGTAATCTATATCGTTCCTGGATTTATTCGAATTTTCATCTATTACTGTCAGTAAATTGGACCGTTTTTAAAATCAATTAAGTAACAATGTCGCTTTACCTCTGGTATTCTAGCGAATAGTTCTTGCAGTCTTCCAGGGTGATGCGGTGCAGCATGTTCCAAGTAACTTCTCAACACTTGTACATAGCGATCTTGAATGCCCTCCAATTCTACTTCTGCGAAAGAAACATTATTGTTTAATAAAAATACACTCAATTACAAGGCCATGGAAAATCTTACGATTTATAAGAACTATCTACTAAAGAACAAAATTATTCTAATTAATAACGGCTTAAAATAGTTAGAACGTTTCTAATAGTACTCCTACTCCACGCTAGATGGCGCATTAAGACGGAGGACCAATGCCATCAAGCGTGCGGTGCGGCGGTGACGTCACTCGCTCAGTAGGTCACTCCGATAGCGGGGCAACGACCGCGGCTAGCCGTTGACCTCCGCGCAAGCGAGCTCGCGTCCTCACTAACTGTTGCCGTCTCGCTCACCCGCGCGCGCTTTTCCGAGATATTATACCTACGTGTTACGTTACGTTTGTACTGTGTTTTTAATTAATTCAACTTTTTGGTCTCGGCTATTCGCGTTTTATGCTAGCGATAAATGCCATTTAGTTATATTTTTGCATTTCAGTTGTTTCACGAGCATGCCAAGTGCGTCCTTGAAAAGGTTTTCAATGTAATTATATTCGCTGATTTACCGATTGTAAATAATTTTGCAATAACTTTGGATCAATAACGGGTTTAATTGCTAAGCTAGTAATTACGTATGAAACTTGTTTGTCAAGTAGTGAGAATGTTACGCAAGAACGCGGGACGCGAGCTAGCGCGGCTAATCTCTTTTTTTACCGCTCAGCAAAAGAGAAAGTTCCCTTCCGCATCTCGCTTTTCGTCGAGAGTGAAATGCTGTCCCGTTCAACTGACGTAACTTAGCTATTATACGCATTGTGTTGCTGCGTTCTTCGTTACGGTGATAAATCTTTGCAAAACGATAAATTTATGTACTGCCCTTTATAATAAATAGAGCCATTGTTGTCTGTGCAACACTGCAATGGTTGTAGTACAAGACTTGAAACTTTCTATTTTGAAATGGGCGTATTTTACTGTGTTGATTTGAAAAATAAGTACATGTATACTGTTTGTAATACGTCAATTTATTAGTATAGCAATGTAACGATTATTTTGAAACGATATTACTGAATACATAAGGAAGCGAGTAAAAGTCTAAACCACATACAAAATGTTAGTGCTCGATTACACACCCATACAGGCACAATGGTTGCGCAAGCGCTTTCCATTTCACCGAAGCACATAGAGTATGAATACGATACAAATATTGAATGTGAAATGTTTTAGTATTAGACATCCATTTATGTTTCGATTAAAGTACTTTAAAATTGTATTGCAACGTAATTTTGAACATAACAAAAGCATGGACGTATTTAATTCAATAAGTACGTTGTATGGTATTTATTTAAATGAAAGAAACGATTTTAAACAGATTGAATGCTAAGTAATTGTATGAAAAATAGACTAAAATAAACGGTGGCTCATTTAAAAGCGCGTAGTTTGAAGCGAAGTATATTGTGTGCGGTGAAAATAAATTTCAAACAACGAGCCAGCGGTGACCCAGTTACTGCGATAGCCGATAATGCAGGATGTCACAGTTACAATGCGTTGGGAACGCGAACCTTATCGAAAAGCTATTTTCCATTTCATGTTCTAATAACTCTTAATAGTCTTTAAGATACTGCGGTGGGTATATGCTGTTTTGAAGTTACGAGTAGTTGGTCCGTAACTAAAAAGAAATGCCTTTTTCGAGGTAGTGTTTTGTTTTTATTAATTATTCTGCCGGTCCGGACAGTATATACAATTCTGACAAAGTAAAAAATTCAAAATCGGAATAGCCATCAACTTATTTTTTTATTTGTAAAATTATAATTTTGTTTATCATTTTATTTAATAATGATCAGAAATTTACGCTTTATCGTACTAAACGAAAAATTATTCGATTTAAAGAATTCGCTTACTTAGCAATAACCAACGAAATGATTTTAGTACATCAACTGACTCGGCAAGTAGGTTACTTGTACCATAAATCATAATCACGGTAAAGAGCACTGAGCAGTGCTCACTTCGTAACTCAGAATCGAAATAATTGAAGGACATTGCTAACAATTTAATTTGCTTAATCAACGTTATTTATTTAGAATTTGACTGAGACTTGAATCAAATCATTACTTAACGCACAAAGTTTATAAATACTAATCATATAAAATAACTCAAAAGAATCTATTAGGTATACTTTATTAATAATATATAATCCGTGCTCCACGAATAGTTTTACTTCCCGTATTACTACTGCGATTAAAAGAATCTAGTATAACCTATTATTAACTTGATCTTTATACAGTAGTGTTTGCGTGAAGTAACAAACACCTATATATCATACGCCCTCAAAAATGTACACATATAGGTATAGGATTAGTATCAAATATTTCAAATTAAAGAATATTATAATCGTTCGATTATATAACAAGTCATTAAGTGCAACTTATACGATATACACTATACTATACAATCATAGTGTAGTGTATTTTATCGAGCGTCGAACGAGTAGTAATGAACGTCACATAGGATGCCTAGCTCGAACTGACCTACATTAACGAGGGGCGATGCACCCCCGACGTGTCTATATGTGGATTACTGCTGCATACTTATGTACAAGTATAAATCAATTACGCGCCCTTTATATACGTAAATAGGTCGTCAATATATTCTAGATTTCAACTTTCGATGTAGCGGTTGTAAAATTGCACTTAAGATTTGAAAAATATAGTAGGTAATGTTAAACAAAGTCTAGTAAAAAAACGTGTTTTGGCTGATTTTAATATTGTCCGTTCTACGTAGAAGAATTTCATATTGAAAAAGGGGTTTAACGTGAAAGTTTCAATTAGATAATTATAAAAATTGCTATGAATGAAGGGCCAAAGTTAAAAAGAAATAATTAAAATTAAAACCACTCCATAATTGCGCTAAGTAGTTAAATGTGTTATGAAGGCACTTTATCGTTATACGGAAATATTTTGTTTAAATTTAAACAACCTAAATAGCTCATTGCTCTAATTGGAGAAAGGTTATCACTTCTATCGACTTTAAATTAGCACATTTGCGAATGAACTTTAAATTGGAGCCTTATTATAATTTAACCTATGTTTTTGAACATAAAAGAAAGTTTGTTTTTCTCCGAAAGAATTCATTGAAATGCAGCCGAATAAAACGATAAAAAATCTGAATGAAATATTAAAAAATGGTCTTTATGGTTGTTGCTAATTAATTCATTTTAAATAAGTTCTACATTGAGCAATATAATGAATTTATTTGGAATAAATATTTTATTTATTTTATGTTTGTCATCAATAAGATATTTTTGGAAAGAGGATTCGTGGAAATTTACATCGTTGAAATTCAAAAAATTATAACAAAAAAGCTCTTACCTTGATTTAATAAAATGTAGACTTTTAGGCAGACATATTCCTCCATCCGAAGTTGTATGCGCCTAAATACACATGTTATTTGCGTCATTTTTTCTACCACCAATCCCACATCTAGTCGGAGCTGTTCCAACGTAATTGGCCGCCCCATTAACGAAGTCAGGCAATTTTGTAAGGTTCTAAGATTAGCGTTCACCTGAAAGAAAATATTTCATATTACATAATAATCACTACAATTCAGATATTCTTAAGAAAGCACTAAAAACCACGCGCTCATTATCTGACAACTAATGAAGTCATGTTTCATGTTTTCTCATGTCTATTATAATAAACAAAAAGAATAATGCATGATTTGCGGTTCACGTAATTGTAACACATAAACGAGAAGGAAATGCACTAGACAATGAAACAGTTTTTGTGTAACTACCGCGATTACCGATGCACTTTATGTAATACATGCAACATTCATTTTTCATCGTTTAATTGAGTTTTTGTTCGTCTATTTTGATTCGTGTTTGAAGCTGACAGGACAGACTTAACTAGCAAGTATAGTTTTGCTATTTCAATAGATTGGGTTATGCATCAAGAGCGCTGGAGTGCAGTTTGAGACGACTTTCTATCGCTTATGCAACGATGCAGATCACGTAACTGCGCTCGTTCATATGGCGGAAGCGTAAAGCGAATGTGACCGCTCGATTACCACTCAGGTAAGGCTAGCCACCAAGTTTGCTATGTTGTATCAAATTTAACGACAATTCTATATAAGGACTTACATTATATGCTTGTATAATCACCACAAATAGAAGGAAATATAGTTTACTAACCTCCTGCATAAAGTCATGCTCGTGGTCGGAAGATGGTGGCGCATGGGACAATTTTCCATGCATCGCCTGATATGCTGCTGTCGTCAACACTGAGATCTCATGCCATTTTTCCATTAACAGCTTAGAATGTATTTCCATAGGTATTTCCATGATGAATGGCAACTTTTTCGTCCACGCAACCATTTTGTGGACAATGGAATCTCCAATTTTACATAATTTATCACCTATTTCTGACGTGTCATGAAGGAGATCAGGTAAATGACGCACGGTCGCGATGTCTTCCATGGCGTCGCAGTCGATCAGCGCTCTGATCATTTGCAGTGCTCTGTCCAGAGGTATCGCTCTGTCTCTCGACGATGACACGGCACTTTCCAGTCTTGCTCTCAAATGTACAACCTAGGCAGAGTGAATGTGATTAATGATAAAATCTATTATAATATTTTAATTAAAACACTGTTTGATTTGGAGAATATTACCTCGCTAGGGTTTGTTAAAGCAGTCTTAAGTATGGTCCCATTAATGAGATGCGGTGGGAGGGGTAAAGGGTCCTTAGGCTTTTCAGGAGGTGAGGCCCTACTTGTTGTTGTAGCCGCTTTTGTGTTAGCCTTCTTATGTTTCTTATATTTAACTTTATATAGGTTGTAAACTGCGCCACTATTGCGACCCCCTGGCATGCGGTCTTCTCGAACAGCTGTTAAAAACGAAATGATAATTAATAAAACAATTCAACAGTTACTGTAAAGGTTGATAGGCAATCGAATAATTATTGTAAATAGTTTTACCTTGTAATACCATTCCTTGTTCTATACATTTTTTAAATCGGCAGTATTGACATCTATTTCTTTGTGCTTTTGTTATTTCACAGCCTCCGTCTGCTACACAGGTATAGACTCGTCGATTCTGAACCGTCCTTTTAAAGAAGCCTTTACAACCTTCACATGTAATGATGCCATAATGCAGACCTGTCGCCTTGTCTTCACAAATCATACAGATCATTGGTTGTTCATCCTCGTCTCTTTCCGTTTCAGGTGCATAGGTTCGTAGTTCGGGCCGCACAGCAATGGAACTTGCACTCGCTACATTTGCTACACCTGTCACACCACCGGCAGCAGCACTAAGGTTTAGCGCATGCATTTGTTGATGAGCTGGTAATTGTGAAACATCCCCCGCCCATAACAACTCCATGTTAAGTCGCGGCCCTTGAGTTCGCCTCAATTCGCCACCAAGATTTAGTAATAATCGTGCGGCAGATTCTTCACTACAAGTATTGGGATCAGAAGCCGGTGGAGTTGGCGTATGTGAGGCACTCGCTGCCGGTTCTCCACTAGATGTCGGTGCTGGTAAAGTCCAAAACATCGTTCGAACTCCTCCAGACTCTCCCATGATCACGGCGGGCGCCCCTCTCCATTGAGTTGAGCTTCTGGGTCCTGATTTTGGTTCTAAGGTTTGTGGTGGGAAATGACCGCCAATAAGTTCAGGCTTAACTCCATTAATACAAGCCGCGGGCGGCCAATGATTTGGTGAAAGGGAGGCGTGAGGACTCGGTGGTGGTGGAGCCAGGGTGCGTGGCCTGTAGGGTTGCGGCGGGTCTGGCGGTGGCGCTTCTAATTTTACAGATGAAAATTGCGAAGATGGTGAGGAATCATGTTTCCCCGCAGATGAAGTTTCGAGTTTTATGGGTGCCGGTGCTCCCTCGAACTTGATGACGGAGTTGGGAGGCGCGGACCGAATGACGGTCGGATGACAGGCAGGTGACGGCGAGGGTGAGCCGCCGCCGTCGAACACGGGCGGCGGATGCGGCGGCGTGCTGCACCCGGCCTCGGCCATGCGCGGCGACGGTGGGCCCGGGTCGGGCGACGACGTACTGGTATCGGCTGCCGATTCGCCTGTGAACACGTGCCTCGGTTAACTAAATACTCGGTTATAGTCTACACACAAAATACACAAGGAACAAACTTTAAGAAATGATGAATAGAAACTAGGTGAAATGTCAACGACCGCGCGGCGTAGTCGCAGTTTAGAAGGTGCGGGGCGCGACGCAGGGACGCGACACTGCACTTCCCGCCGCCGCCGACTAGATTAGCCGGTTGCGTCACGATGTGAGTGTTGCGGACCGACTACATAGAAAACTAATCTATTTAATGAAAACAATCTCATTGGCCGGAGAACTCCTACGTACCGGCGCATTCATTAAAGATATACCTGATTGGCAAATCGGTTAGCGTACGATAGAAAATACATAAATATTATATAAGAATGCGGAATACGGAAAGTATGAAAAATATATTGGAGTTGTAGGAAGCGTGAAGCACGTTGCAGTGAGCGAGCGAGATGCGGCGTGGTGCGCGAAGAGAAAGTGAAAGCAGCGCGGGCGCAGATGCGGAGCGCCGCGCCGCGCCCGGAAGCTTAGCGTTCGCGCGCTATTCTGCTCACAAAGGGCACTATACTAATACCGCGCTATATCAACTAATATGTACTATTTTGCTACAATTGTTCTAAATAATATATTTTCACGACACGTACTAAGTAACAGAACCCTTCACGTATAAATTTCGAGTTCATTTATCTCGTTACCAAATATTCATCACAAATATTAAAAAATAACTTAATCATTTGCAATATACACAAAAGAAAACTTTAAACCATTAACCGATATAAGTAACACAAAATATATTATTTCTATTTTACATACTCGTAGTATGTGATTATTAATAGGAAATATAACATATTTTCTCTTTGTTATTTTAATAATGGTATATTAATTCAAAATATATAATTAACACTATTTACTCTCGAGATAAATAAACAAAAGAAATACGATTGCAATTGGGAGCGAGACAAGGGCAAAACTTTACCGACTTTTTAGTACTAAATCCATAGGCGTCGATTACCCTTAGTATTTACATGGCACTTGAGAAACTGAGCACAAACCGCGGTCGCGCTAGGGGCGCGGGAGAAATACGAACGCGTGGAAAAGTCGAAGAAAGTTTTCCAGGCGCGCGCGGGCGTCGGGCGCGCGCTGTGAGCCCGACCTACCGCAAGCGGCGCTCGCTCCCCGCACGCTTCCCGGTCCCCTCCAGCTACTATTAGGTCACTCAGACGGCCGTGCGTGCGAACTGCAACCGCACAATGACTAGTGCAACGCGTGTACCGCTCTCGCTTCGAGGACGATCTCTATTTCACTCAGCGTCCTTTGCCACATCATTGGTGGGGACCGATCTTTCTAGCCGCGTGATGCAATTGGTTAAGGTCCTAGGTAGGTGCATAGATAAATGTGACTCTAATATTACAGTTATTATATTGGTTAACTTAATAAATCTGCAACAGTTGGTTGGTACTCGCTCGCTATTAACGACCAACAATTTTCATGATGCAACTGAAGCTCGGCTTCGTCTCAATAAAGTTATTAATAAGTATAGTATTTATGTAGTCAATTTAATATTGTACGATATTAAAGGCGAGTACACAAGACATATTACATAGACATATAAAATGATTGAATGGATAGCTGGAAAGCTAATTGGAAATATTATCAATTACAGATAAAACTGAAGTGAATAAACACTTAAAAAGTTAAGTTTAACGGAAATAGATTAAACATACCAAAATACACACTGAAATGTAATTTGTGAATGTCATTTGTGATGTTTAATTAATAAAAAGAGAAACACTAGCCTTATTGTTAATTAAAAACAATCAAATTGTAAAACGTTAATAGCCGTTAAGCCCTAAAGCAACGGGCGTTATTGACAAATAGCTCTCGAAATAAAAAACAAATCACGGAAGCGACGAAAACAAAAGAAATTGCGTAATATACGTCTGACTGAAAGATAATTTTTCAATCGTTGCCAACGAAGGTCGCACGCGGTCACCGACCGAGAGAAAGTAGGTCACTCCTACCCCATGCTCCTCCCCTAAGATCGCCACGTGTCGCTGCGCCGGGTCGCCCCTTCAGCCCTATTCTATTTTTAACGTTACGTAGCATAATAAGCTCACGTATTTTGCTTTCCATCTTTCATCTTATATAAATATATCCCTGCGTATTTTTTTCTGAGAATTTAACTTCCCTAATTCATATTATGAAATACTCGTACAAATGCAAGATAAAAAAGACAACAACTGAGTACGGAGAGGTGTGGAGTAAACGAGTCATTTACGCGTAAAAGTAGATCCCGCTTATCTCGTAAGCGAATGCACACGAGTATGAATATTGCACGAGGGTGCGTCATGACGCGGCCGGCGCGGGCGTCACACCGCGTCACCCTTACGCTACGTATATTCCACGTCACGCCGCTATCTAAATTCATGCAAATCTAAAAATAATTAAACGGTCTATTTTTTACAAGTTCGAGATCAAGAAATATTGAAACTTTGCACACCATTCATCTTGTCAGCGCGATTGTGAACGCCCCGAGCCAAATGTTACGTCGCGTCGTATGACAATGAATATCTTTCTCTCTTGTACTATTCATGAGGTCACTATGGCCGCAATTATAGCTCGATCGTTAAGTGCTTTCACTTCGTCATCATTTTAAATAAAACCTCGCGGATTATCTAGTGTTAGTAGTTACATAATTTCTTCCATATTAGGCATATGTAATTGCATTAAATTATTGAGAGCTAGGGGCGTTTAATTGCCGATAAATTATAAACGATAATATATTGATTGATAACGATCTGTGTTATGAGATGGAGCTTTTTCAATATTTACATTGCTTAACAAGACATATACTCAAAACATCACTGACAATTTTAAAATGCTCTTCTATGACGAAGAATGTCTTTGTTTAACGTAATGACGTCGGCAGGTCATTAAAGTGAATTAAGTATAATTTTCGAAGAAATTTTTAACCATTCAAATTCATGAATAAGACCTGTTGAGCCGGATCTCGTTTCGGCAGATTGTTATTTCGAGTTCCAAGTGAAAGTTAGCATTTCACATCACTCGGCGCTTTTGCCGCGTGTTATGTTAACATTTATTATTCAACTTCAAAAATTATGTCTATTATCAAATCAATGTATTTGCGTAACATCAAAAAATAAACTTCCTAACCTAAATAACTGTTATTTATGAATAAAAATGTCTAGATTATTTTTTTAGAAGTAAGAAATACTAAGATAGAATATCATTTGAAAATAAGTCGTAGATAACGAACCATTAACATAGTCCTTGTGTATTTTAATTATCATCGAATTTCCTACTTGAAACGTGTTTGTTATATTAATAAGCAGTAACTGCGTATTCAGTTCGATATAAAGATGTGTATATTAAAATATAACATAAAAAACAAATCTTTTATAACTATAACTAAACATATTTAATATAAGAAACATAATATAACAATCAAATTATAATCATTATTTAATTTTTCAAATTATTTCTATATTGCGATAACAAATAAACAGACACAATTCAAATGTCTTCGAAAGTTTCAAATTAAATAATAACTATAAGTTTAATATAGTTGAAACTCGTAAGCCATTAATCGTAAAGGCACGTTGAAATGAAAACGAAATTACAGTAACGCCTCGAATTCGCTAAGCATTCGAAAGTGACAAGAGTTTCGTGCTCGGAGTGGCAAGCGGAGATCTCGCTCGGAATAACAATGCATCGGTCCTGACCTTACACTGATAATATGATTCTGTTGACCGTACTTTAGACGTACACATCGCGTTGGATATAGTTGTACATTTCAGTACTAGTTTCTTTTTGTTTTTATCAGATCAGGCTGGCCATTCATAACTTTGATCATGAAAAAAAATTGTTAACTGTCTAACGTAGTAGCAGATACAATAGACAGAAGTAAGTAAGCCATAATGTAATTATAGTACAAGTACTATCATACTTGCTATTATTTCGTAGAATTTTGAGACTTCAAATCGCTTTCTACGAAAATAGCAAAAAGAAGGTCGATTTCTTTAACAGCAAGTATGAGTCATTACAAAGCTGATTTATTGTAGTACTTACCATCGCTACTACATCGGGAGTCAACTTTCCGCCTCTTTAGTTTGAGGTCTTGGAACAGACTCATGTTGTCCAGATCACACGGGCCGCGGCTGAGTGTCATTATTCCTGTCGACAAAGAAGAAATAAATCAGAAAAAAAATTCTACTTGACCTGTTGAATGAAAGAAGCGACTAGACACAATAAACCAAAATAATGCCTATTAAGGATAGACAATGAACAATTAAATTAAATTGACACAATTTGTGTGTATACGTAGAAACATATGACAGACACATTTTCTTACTAAACAATGATTAGTCATCAGATTTACCGATTGTAATTGTTTATTATTAAAAGCCGTTGACCTTTCAATTAATATTTGCGTGAGTTATTATTTATTGTAATCTATATTCTGTTATATGATTAACTTATTTGAAGATCTAAAATGTCGAAACAATAGTATCGGTCTAGTGTAAAACGCTAATCGACATTCGAAGGCCAAACAGTAATAAACATGAAACCGTACCTTAGACTAATTTCCGATCAGTGTTTTCGTATCGTTTTATACACATTTATATGACGTTTCACGTTACATAATATAGTTCATATTTCACATACAAGCTATGGTCACAGTTATCTGAAACCTACGTCGTAGATCGCGCATACGATTTTGCACACAATGAACATCAAACACGTCACTGCGACCAATCGTATATTTTCTCCGTCATAATGACCAGTACCGCGTGTACAATAATAACTATTCAGGTCCTTGAACTTGATATATTTCTTGTCTGTGGTCGTGAACTTGGGACATCCATTAGCCAACCAATATTTGTAACTAATTTAATTAAAGCAACTGTGAATAATATATGGCAGTAAACAAATTACATTAAATTGTACAGGACAACACAGGTCTGACAAAACACTTTGATACGCAAATACATATACTGATCTAGTAAGTATTCTCAAAGCGTAAAAACTTGTTGTTCCAATGTTTCTTACTGCGCAGAACTGAATGATGCAATTTACATAGATTTTTCTAGAATATTTTCGAAATAAAAGACTGTCATGTTTTCCTTATAATAAATTTTAGATTTTTCTTAGGGTCATACAAAAATCAGTTTTATTTTATGTTAATAGTTTTAATACATATAAACCTAACAAGCTATGTAAGTCAGTTACTAGCATAAAATGAGGTCTGTATAGGTGATGGAAATGATTATATCTTGATGTATATTTGAAGTGAATAACGTCATATGTTTTAATTGACGCAATATCAACCGAAACGAAATTTATGACGAAAGCGTTGCACGCGCTCGGAAAGAAAGGAGTCAATTTGACGTCGTCACAGTTTTATGACCGATTGTTATGTTCAATCTTTCATATCAGTAAATTTAACTACTATGTTGCTATACAATTTCTTTTGTGAATATCTATAATCCATACTACGTAATTATTAAAAAAACATTAACAAATAAAAATTACATTTTGTATATTATAAAACTGCATATAAATTAAACAAAGTTGAAATAACTTGTTCCCAAACGGTACACAGAAACATTGTTTTCGTCTTTCAATTCTGTAGTGTTGGTTATCATCTAAATAAATGTAATCGAGTCAAAGACCTTGATAATGTCGCGTTAATGAAGCGAACAAAATGTCTGATGTCGCGACTCCTACGACGCGACGCTAGTTTTATTTAAGGTCGAATTAGACTTCCGCACCACTTGAGAATATAGGAAGCATTGCAGCGCAGTAAAATACATATAATATGTTTTACCCCCAGGTATACGTTTAACCACAGCCCCTGGTTTTACGTGACATTTTGAGAGAAAATAAAGTAAAAAAAGGGAAGAAAAACTTTCTTCGTATCCACCCGCCTTGTATTTTTAATTAGAATATGTATTTTTTTCAGCTATAAGTTGGAAATGTATGTTTCCAATATTAAGAGTTTGCTGAATAGACCAACAGATTTGTTATGGCTTACAATTAAAACAATAAACACTAATCGATTTGACCTTCTCTGAGGTTAAAGTTTCGGGTGTTTAAACGCTTTCAACTGAATCACGCAATTTATAAATAAGTTTTTCGTATTGGCTGGTGTAAGTATTTAGTTATTTTTATATCGTCTTGTATACATATGTGTTAATTCAATTGTTTTTTGTTTAGGTATATTATTTCAATGCTTATAAAATGACAATATCTTTTTAATACTTTCTGGTCTATATCAAAGTTCATTTTTGATATTACAGCTGAAATAACCTTAATGATTCAATTCTCGAAATAAATATATTTTTGTCTCTTGAAGTCGCTTTTTATTTTTAAATTAAGAATTCCAAGGTTCCTCGTATTTACGTATAGTTATTTACGTGCAATATATATTCGAAGCATGAAGTTCATCTGAGCGGTCAAGTCGGAAGTTTGAACGGTTCCGGCCACAATGTCAGTGCCGCGTCGAGGCCGGCTTGTTTCGACAACCGCCTACCTGCGCACGACTTGACAATCTTGGTTCTACTGATAATCCCTAAGCAAAACGTAATCCCAATAAAAACAGTGTACATATATTAAAATTTTGCTTTTCTTTATACTATTGAAAGAGGAATACTCAATCTTAACACAACGCTTTGGACGAATAATGTATTGCTGATGTTGTTTTTTTCAGCTACCAGTAGTCTATTTAAAGAGCTTGTTTTCTATGTTCTGAATTATTTAAACTTAATGATGGGTGATTGAGTGACTTACTTAGGACTTGGAAATAATAAGTTGAAGTTAAACTTTTAATTTCTTAAATGGTTTAAATTTAAAAAGACTACTGATGGGACGGCTTAATTCAACATGGCGGGACTATTGCCTTGCCTTTCAATACTGAATCTAATACACGTCTTCGCGTAAAGCAATTATAAACATTGAGATTATTTTTATTTAAATTAATTTCCTTTCATACAACTTATCAGCTTGTAGAGAATACCTATTAAAACTTAGAAAAGGACCGTAATGGTAAGGTATTTCCACAAGTTAAAGGTTACACCACATTTCACAGATTTTGCTCTTTTAGTTAGTTAAAGTTAGTAAACCCTCCAGGAAGCGATAATATAAGTATGAAAGTTGTAATTATAAAAAATTCAAGGCCTGTTTAAAAAATTAAAATTAAATATCCATGATTGCCGCATAGAAACATTCGCAAAACATTATAAAATATTGAAAATATTACTTCATGTACAATTTTTACGATATTTACAATAACAAAGGATTACCAGCTAGAACGTTATACACAGGATTTATCTGCAGCTTAGCCTTCAAGATTACGCCTTGACATTCAGTAATGCACGATCACGCAGATCAAACGTTCTATTTAAAAACATCTAGTTACTTCCGATTAAATGGCTTCCTATACCATATATTATAAACAAGAAAAACATCTAAAACCCGAGACCGTTGGCTAAGTATTGCCAGTATTTAAAATATGCATGCGGATATATGAATCGCATTATTTAAATATATATTGTCAGTTGTAGGTCGCATAGACACATACTGGCCTAACAATGAACGCTACAAAAAGCTTTTATAATTTGACGTGAATACATATCCTCCCTCCTACAATGTTTTGAAAGGAAACAGTGACATTCAGTACCTTTTCGCTTTCACCGCATTGGAAAGTGAGCGTAAAAAACGCATTTTGGCAACGGCAAAACGATGAGATCATTGACCCATGAAATCATAGATTATAGACAAAGGGCGGCCATATTGTGGCAAAAGTAAAAGTGTTGCCATATATTAAAACAATTGTAAAGCGATCGTGATTCATGAGATAATTTAAGAATGTCATGGTTAGACCAAAACGTGACAGCTCTTGTTTGGCAATATATTAAAATGTGGAATAAACTATTGATTGCAGTAAACCGTTTGAGAGTAAAATAAAAAATTTAAAGTTATTTATTAAAGTTTAGCTACCTAGTAAATTTGTTAGAAATGATTACATCTAATACAGTAATTTATTCGTTTGACCATAACGTTTTATGTCGTATTGTACAAATTTATTATGTATAGTCTATTTTTTCATTTTATTAAAATATATGGGAAGTTGACTTGATGCATAAAAAAAACTTTAATACATACTTTTTTCATAGTTTGGGAAGTATTGGGCATTTTTTGACTTACATGGTTTGTTATATTATAACATTATTTACTTTTCACATAAGGTATGTACTATATAGTTTTAAGCAAATTGATTATTTTTTTGTTATTTCTTATTTTCGCAATAAATATGTTTAGTTTTTTGATGAAAACATTAAGTTATTCGGAACATGCTTCTCTGTAGCGCGTAGCGTTATGCTACGATCATGCGTCTACGGGCTACGAACGGAGGAGATGAACTCCGCTGAAGTTTTATCGCTACAGATATTTCCTTTGTGAATTCTAAAATTTCGTAATATTTTTTTTTATAATAATTATTGGTAAGTTACCCATTGTAGAGGTCATTGTCTGCAGTTGAGATGCGTGTGCGGAGGCGTCATGCGCCTCAGGCCCCAGCTTTTCGCCCGCCGACAGCTTGCTTAGCGCCGAAATACGCACATCACACAAAGTTCCACAAATTTTTCTAATTACTGATCACCTTTGCAACTTGTGTCTTCGTAATTTTTTTGTCACACCAACTATTAGCATACTTTTCCAACGCAGCACTAGGCACGATCAGTACGCTTCCTGCGGAAAAGCACATGAGGATAGCACGAGCGCGGACACAGTTTGCTTCGCGACTGCATGCGCGCTCTCTGAACATCTAGATTCGGCAAAATCACGATAACGACTGCGCGCGAATGTCGTCATGTCGAAATTCGAAACACTTTCACCTAAATATTCCGCCTCCGTTTCGGCGGACGCGGGCGTCGCTCTCGGCGCTCACGCACACACCGTCGCGTCCGTCCGTACTCAATTACGTACGCTGTAAAAATTGCGTTAGTGTTTTTCGTAGCCGACCTTATGATCGAAGTGTACGCTGCCGAAATATAGTTATCTCTGTCTCGTAGTCCTTTACCGTTGCGCGAGATGTTTTTTGTTTCGTTTTTTTTATCTGGCAGCTCGTTGAGGACATGCGTGTGAGTGTGCGATTTCGATAGCGGGGTCGATGAACTCGCAAAGGGATTTCATTAAGTATGCAGTTGAATTTCAGTGTTAGGTTGGGCTGTAGTAGTCGGCGTGGTATGGCGTAGCATGACATATGCGATCCACCGACTGAGGGGAATCTACTTGATTAACTCGAAAAGTAGGTCAGCCGCATGCGCACGCGTTACAATATGACAACGCTTCGCGCTCAGTGGTTTTAAAAGTTCAGCAAACTATATTCTAAATAATTACAAGAAATTTATCTTGTATTTATTACCTCTACAAAATATTTTTTTTGCATGTATTTATTGAAGGAGTTTTGGTGAAATTGAAAAAGTAAGAATCCTTTATGGATTATTAACTTTTTTGGAAAGTTTAGCCATATGATATTCGCACGACCTACATTGCAGCCGCCTGCCGCTTTTTGTCTCAAAGGTTAGGCGGGCCGATGGCACAGTTTGGTGTTGGATTTCATTAAACTAGAGTTCATTCGCATCGGCCTCTATTTGTAAATATCTAGATTACTAATTCAATGCGTTAACAAAGAAATTTTACAAGTACTGTTTCTTTATCGTTTATTAGTAGATAATTTATTCAGGTCTGAATTTTTTTGTGAGTTTTTGGCTCATCATTCTATTTAAATAACCTTAATATACATAAAATAAACGAATAGCTTGAAGGCGGTTTTTCGTAATACGTACCTATTCTTAACACTAACGCGTTTTTAAATGAATAACAATGCCCGAGAATCATATATACGAAACTATGCGTCGCATGCGCCGATAGTCAGGTAGTCAAATATATATTTAGACAGTCCTATGAAACTGGGTTAACTATTTTCTGGTACAAAAACACTCCCGAAGTATTGACGCAACATATTCATGCTCTGGAAAAGCGGTGGAGAAACCGGATAAGCAATTTTAATGTAAGGAATACATGTATAAATATCGGACTCAATATCTACCTACCACTTGGTTTTTGACAAACAAATGTTCTTGCTCTGTATTTTTTATAACGTTTTAGTGTAGATAGCAGTTTTATTTTACTTTAGAACAATGAACGATTTTATGTCTTTATCATTAATTACTGATAAGCCACGAATAATGTTCAGCCTAGACGACGGGATCTAGTTAAAGTTGAATGACCTACCTCAAAATTTTATCAACCAATATCCGCGAAAAATAATTTCATATCTTCAGATAAGTGTGGATAGTGATTGATGAATAATATATTTTTTAGCTGACAGACAAATAGCATTTACAATATTAGAAAATAAAGTTATTTGTATTTTATGTATTAAATATAATTATTAAAGAATTTTCATACTATCACCTCGGTACGTTTGTTAGTATAGCGGTGTAGACGAATCTAGCATACAGAGATACACTATACCATACGTAAATACGTTAGAAATATTATGCACATACAATTAACATTATAATTGACAGTCTTATTTACATTTTATACGTAAAAATACTGTTCACAACGAAAAGGCAACTTAACAAGTCGTGATGCAAGTCTTTAAGGAGATTAAACATATCGCCCAGACATATAAAAAGCTGCAATAAATGGCCATGTCAAAAATTAAGGGGACATCAACCCATGAATATTAAACTTCGTCGCTGGTGACAATCCAAATTTCGCCGATAAAGGTGTGAATGACCTCG
>DWAJ01001399.1:0-22607 GCA_018238005.1 Eurema mandarina | reverse complement strand
GTGAACGTTACACCTTCTATAATGCAAAACAAGCGAGCGCGCGGCTGGCAACGTCGCTCGCGCGGAGCTGTCGACCCAGCTACCGGTGTTCGCGGTGCAGTGAGCGAGCGCGGCGTCGACTGGCCGCGGTGACAACGCGACAGTGTCTCAGTGTTGTGTTGTGTTCGGATATAAAAATCACAGTAGGGAAGAGTGTCGTTTTGTTAATTACACATGTCAAAAGTGTAACAAAAGAATGTGTAATAATTTTAGACGTCCGGACTACGACGACGATGGTCGAAGTATTTATAATTGTAATAATATAGATAGCTCACTAACGGACGAACCGATCTCACGTAAAGTATGTTTAAACTCTAAAGAAATTATTTGTGATATTGATAGCGGTAGTGCTGTATCTATCTTACCAGCTACTACATGTAAACAGATATTCGGTGGCAATTACCACCTCAAAGCATGTCGGACAGTTTCTAATTTTTACAACGGTGTTAAGATGTCGCCTATGGGTTATTTAACATTGTCCGTTACGTTCTAAGGTTGCACTAAACAAATGAATTTTTTTTTATTGAAACTAACGAGAAGCGTTTACCATTATTAGGTCGGGATTTTATGAGATTGTTTAATATTCACCTTTGTACTTTGAATTGTGATAATGTAGATCATTTATTAGCGTACAAAAGCAACTTATCATATGTTCCGAATGACAATATAGGCTGTGTCACTGAGACTTGTTCGGTACAAGCACCTGCCTTGTCTGCATCTTTTGTGCGAGATGCGGGGGTGAAGGAAGAAGGGGGTGAGTCATATGATAAGTATTTGGATACAGGTGAAGATCTCGTTAATGTAGATGATTAGGAAATTTCGAAACCTGTAGCAGTCCGCAGGTGTCCCAAAGGTAAAAGTTGCAAACATAAATTATAAGGTTAAGTTTTGTCAATTATGTGTAATATGTTTTTCTTGTAATCCCAAGTAAATACATAACAAACGTCATACTAATTTAATTTAACAGCGAAAATGTACAAGTGAAATCCTTAACCCATTACAACTAAAGCAAATAGATACATGCTGCTGCATTACGCTTGTTAATTTAGATCTGCACTGCTAGTCCGACACAATGATACTTTTCCGAGATAAATCCTCAAATCCTTTGGATTACGCGGCGTTATTGTCCCTGCGACACAGCCATGTTCCAAACAACCTGGATTTCATTGTCGTTGGAAATACGTACTAATAAATAAAAATAAGTGGGTTTTTATGTTCAACTAGTGACTCGCCCCGACTTCAGACACCTTTACAATTTATTTGTTATACATAAAACTGTCTTAAAAACCGTATCAATGCCAGCAGATTACGTAGTTAGATATTAAGCATACATAGGGACAGACAGCAGAGAGCGACTTTGTTTCTTAGTATGTTTTTATTTCAATATTATCATCGAAGCTTATTTTTAAATCCGACTAAGAAAGTCTTATTAGTATGTTGTTATAAATCATTGTAGCACAAAAAATATTGATCCAATTTATATGAATGAAGTCGTAAAATATTCGCAACATCTTTAACTATTTATAGCCTATGTCATCATAGGTAATAGAAATTTTAGTTTAAGATATTATGTAGCAAAGTAAAAGTGTTCTTTCTTAGATATCTTACGTACTACGTTAGGACATATTCCAAACACCTAATTCTTAAGGGAAATCGAACATTTTAATCTTGAATAAAATGTCCTCGTACACAATAGGCAATGTGTTGCAAATGTCGCTCTCACGGTTAAATAAAATGCATTGGCAATAGTAAAATCCGATAACCGTGAAGTTCAAGTCGGCAGGCGAGTTTTCATTGAGCGAACGGGCGAAATTCGCTGCAAATATTGGTTCATTCTATCGACGTTTGGACAGGGGGTTTAGTTGGAACATGCAATCTCAGTCTTAAAGCAAACATATCGATTGCAAAAAATACGCGATCTCTCGCGTAGCCGTTTTATTTGCGAAATACAATATCGTTTAAATAAAAGGCAGTTTATTTACACAAGTATGAGGAAGGTGTTTATCTGTGTAAAGCTAGTTAGACTAAAGGCTAGATGTTAAGAGGTGTTACTAGAATGAGTTTAGTTGAAGTTGCCTAAAACGAATATTTTTATATACAACGCTTAATAGTTGATTGTGAGTGCATCTTGCCTATTGTGGTAATCATCAGATTTATAGTCAAAATAGCTAAAAATTAATTATTTTTTAAACTTAAAGACCGTCGTTGTCAGTACAATTATTTTATTTAGTAAATGTTTTGTAATGCTATGACGATTCAAAAGTGTTAAGATCTCTGCCCACTATACAGTATCATACTATGACCGTAGTATGAACGTGTCTGGCAAAAAAATTATTTTCTGTATGTATTAAAAAATATGAGAGCATGCCCACTAGCCCGTTCCGTTACCGACCAGCCAATACATACGACTTTGACACGCTCTAGTGGGTATAGTAGAGCGTATCGTGTTGCTTGACGTGTCTTATACGCTCATAGCATGGTCATAGTATGGTACGTTGTAGTGGGTTTAACTATATGTAGCCTAGTTGAATAAAGAAACTTTTGACTTTGACTTTACGTAGTCAGTAAATGTATACTTACTGTATTAAACTACTATTTATTATTAATTGATCATTTTTATAACATTGCTAGCAAGACTACTCTCTATAGATAATAGGATATACCATCAGGTACAATAGGAATACTACCTACAAAAAGATAGTGTTACTATACAATATATGATGATGGCATGATATAACATTAACTTAACAATTTCTTTAAACTCCATAGCACGCTTTTTAACAAACTCACAAAACTTTTGGCTCGAATTCGCCATGAGCACTCGTAAAAAGTTTTTTTTAAAAGCGTAACTTTGATACAAGCTCAGCCGTACGAATTAAAAGCGTGCTTTGCGTTCATTTTGAACCTAGCTTTATTGTCTACTACGTTTATTGAATAACCTTAGGTAACGTGAACGTTAAACACATTATTGTGGAATATTTTAATGGAACATTGATACTAATATTACATTGATACTTGCAAATTCGTTAAATATTTTTATACAATAATATATCTATCATATTCACAATTTATATTTCATTTATTAGGTAGTTATTCCCATGTATACGAAATGCATATTTCGCACAGTGTCACTATAATCTTAATATGCATTTAATACGTCTGCTATAAATTATTATTTGTCTTCATTATTTTTTTAAAGCAACTACCTTTTAATGTTAGAACGTATTTTAATTCCTTAAATAGTACGAAATTTATGAAAAAATCTAACATCTATACTAATATATAAAGCTGAAGAGTTTGTTTGTTTGTTTGTTTGTTTGATTGAACGCGCTAATCTCAGGAGCTACTGGTTCGAATTGAAAAATTATTTTTTTATTGAATAGACAATTTATCGAGGAAAGCTTTAGGCTACATAACATCACGCTGAGACTAATAGGAGCGAAGAAATAATGGAAAAAGAAATCGACGGGGACGAAGTCGCGAGCAACAGCTAGTTGAATATAAGGAAACGACTATCTGTCAATAGTTAACTGGAAAATCTGGAAACTATCTGGTATCCCTAAAATGGACACTATATAATATGGAAACGTATCTTTTTTTTTGTCCGAGTTGTAAGCAAAGGCTAGTCTGTACCTGTGAATAAGTAGAAGATTTAGGATCCACATCCACGGTAGCTATGTAGTCCTGTTTCGTTTTGTCTGGCTGAACACAGATCACGTACAGGAGCTCCTCTCTAGGGCCATTGTGAAATGCATCTAATGGTGTCGCGTACCCCGGACCCTTGCCTGCAAAAAGTTGCTTTTAAATTTCGTAATTTTATTCGTTTTGTACCGTTTATTTTAATAGTAGGGAGACTTGTGAATTATTTTAAATGTAATATTAATATACTATGTACTATAATGAAATACACCTTAAAACTAGAAATACAAATACAGCAAATAGTGTTTCGACAAAAGGGGGGCTTATTACTATTAGTGATTTCTTACAGGCAACTTGTAGTACGAAAAAGCTGAATGTATTAAAATGATTAAATGAATCGCTTTGAAATGTAAAATGCATTCTTATTGTTACTGTATTATCTAATTAATTTTAAATAAAATGGTTTTATTGTTATGAGACAATTATTTCGTAATTACACATGGAAATATTTGTGTATAAGATTTATATTTCCGTCTTAGGAGACAGAAAATGTATGAAGCATTAGGGTGCCATCAAAAACTCGGCCGTGTAAGACGATTCGGGACCCAACAGAAAATATAAATGAATCCGGTACTCAATCACGAGCCCTTAGCTGTAATACAATAATATAATAAAGCTTTTGTGATTTATATTTGTCACGATATAAATAGCCCTACGCGAATTATTATGTGCATTGCTCCTATTTTTATGTAGCTTTTATTTAGAAATCCCTTTTTTATGTTTTCTTTGGTTACTTAAAAAAACATCCTGCTAAACTAATTCTATAAGAAAAAATGGTAATGTATATTAAGTACGTCTGTATTTATATTTACTACTACGAATTTAACACGAAATAACTTATCTATTCCGGAAGTAATAAAGTTTAATCTAATTAATACAATTTAAGCGCTTCGGTGAATGTTTTTGCGTAACGATTAAATACTGCAGGTTCGAAAAACATTTGACATTTCAATAGATTTTTTTTGTGTTTTACACAAAGCAAGCATTATATTAGTACTAGCTGGCTCGACGCGACTTAGTTCACGCTGTACCCATCCTACTCATAACCTGACAAATTTGACGATTATGATTATATTTTTTTTTAATATTATAATTAAAATAGCTCATCTTTTAATATTCAGATTATAATTCCAAACAGAGACTAGAATTATTCAATTAACACGAGGGGAGCGCCCCTACAGCCTGCTACAGTAATCGCGTCAGGTAACACCGTATATAAATTACTCCTTTGTGTTGCTAATCTCATCAGAGCTATTGTTTATTCGAAAGCGCATTCATAATGACATACGCGTTCTGATGCAATGCGTTGTTTGATGAGTTTACGAATAAATTATACTTTGAAATGGAGATTAAAAATAACAGAGGCATCTGTTATTGGAAATATTAATATAAAATAGGTAAAAGTCAAGCTACGTCAATGTTATAGTCATTTGTTTTACATCCAAACTTTATTATGTCTATTAATTCGTACACACAAAATAAGTCTAACACAACCAAAACGCGGACACATTAAAAATCATTCTAAAACAATTTTCGAAATGTTCTTTCTCAATAAATATTTCATAAATTAGAGTCGTGATATGAAAACAAAATAATAAACAATCTTCAGTATTTTTTAAATACAGGCAACACTTTTAATCAACTAAGTCTTTGTATGAAATAGATATGTACATTTGAATGTGTGAAAGTACTTTTACAGTCAGCTGTACATTCCAAATCAGCAAATCTTTATAACGCTATTTACGAAATAATAATTTCCTTTATAAAGCTATACTAACTACCTATATTCATTAAGCCCTCAAACATTTTTATCTTCCCTAAAAATACTTCTTTTCAATCGACTCGGGTCATGTCCTTTTTATTACGAATTCAATCTTAAGGTAGCCATTTTATGAAAGGTTCCTTTACATCTTTGATAGGAGTTTCCTGATAGCTTTTAAAGTAGGTTACTTTTTATGTAAAAACCTATTGAACAAGTGTGTCAACATCAGCATCTTTAGCAAACTGTTTTCTTAGGTTTATTAAAAATCAGCTATAAATTCCGACGATCGAGTTTAATAGTTTTTCTATAATCTTACCGACCTTGTTACCGTCAATATTATATTTTATATCGTTATTAAAAAATAATGCATTAAGTCCCGTAAATGGATCTTTATTTTATATCTTTTTTTAACTTACGCAAAGTTAGAGACTAATAATATAGTCATAAAAACAAAGATACTTCATATCATCATATACACAAATAACTTTTAAAATCTATCTCAAAGTGTCAGAGATAAACACGATCAAACAAAACTTAATATCATATCTTTTTAGGTATCGATAATGTTTCTCTTAAATAAATAGTTATTTTAGGATACATTTAAGTATATATAATATTTTAAGTACATGATTCCTTTCCAAATCTTAAACTATTATCATCTGTTTGAAGATCAAAGTTCAAAGAACGATAACTGTTGTGTTAAACGCTCAATCAAAATCTATCTAAACCGCTTTTTATATTTTAAAACTTAATAGATTAGAGCTACTTTGGTATGAGACAGAAGAAGGATATACCAATATACATTTCATTATTATTAATTACTAGCGGACCCGTGCCCACTTTACCTTTTTTTATATAGCCTATGACACCATGTGCCTAAGGCTTTCCATTGGTGAAAGAATTTTTAAAATCGGTTCAGTAGATCCCGAGATTACCCCTTATAATTTAACAAACACACAAACTTTACTTTTTTATAATATTAGTATAGATGAATAAGTGAACCTATTTTAAACCGGCAGTGTTCGACCTCACATTTAAACTAGTTACATTCAATAGTTGTGATGCTATTAATCGTGCTATTTTTAGATAAACATGTTAGTTTGTGTTAAAAAATGTCACGCGCAAAGCCAAGATTGAATTGAAGCAAACAATAAAAATTAGGCCTCAATACTAAACACAGAGATTTCGTTCTCTTGTTAAAGTAAAGAATTTAATATGAAATTTACTCACAGCAAGACATTTTAAACTAATATTCACTCGAACTGCACAAGTAAATAACCGGTCGTTTGGACACTGACTTATCGAAAACATGATTACGGCACAAACATTATTTGTATACATATTCCTGTCTCGCTCTAACCAACTGACATATAGCAAAGTAATTAGGAACTACCAGCTCGTCGAATATTATGTTGTAAATGAGTTTCCGTTTCGATTCCATGTCTTTTTAATTACATTAGCGTATCAATTTTTTTCCACAGTTTTAAAGTAATATATTATAAATTATTTTGCATACTTTAAAATAGAAATCGTAAAGTAATCATATACCTTTACTTTTATATTACATATCTGAAATATGTCAAATCTAATCTATCTAACTATCTACAAAATGAGTTAAAGCGTTCCAAGTCGTTTTATTTACTTTTATGAGAAAAGTGGAATAAGAATTCAGCTTAACAATACGAAACAAATTGTCTTTATGCCTTACCAAGATACGTGAGCAAAGACATCATTTGATGTAACGTTCTCCGCTAGCTAAAACCAGTGAAAGGCGAAGATACTTTTCAGCGAAATTGTAGCTACTGAAATAAGACGGAGATATGTTACGTACGTGCTTGGCCTTTAAATAGTATATTCACTTGCAGTCTTTCAAATATTAACCGGTTCAAACTAAATTTTATTGTCATCGTTTTTATACTGTACATTTAATATTATACAAAGTCATTTACACTAGATATGGGCACAATTTATCGTTTACGAGACGCGAGTGCTTTGCGTCCCCCCCTGTGTTTGTGCGAGTGATTATCCTGCATTATCCGTCGCAAACTCGAATGCTGATGGAACTCATGCCGTATAGAAAGTCTGCTTATATTCTTAAACAAAATTTGCCACAGCGCTTTGTCCTTATTTTTCCACAATAAATCGGCAGTCTTCTCCTTAATCCTTCGCATATTTTCCTCCAGTCTCCTAGCTTTTATTTCCATTTGTATGAGTGAACGGGTCGTATTTGTCAAAAGGCGGTACAGGTATTCTTTTCTCCTCGTTTTCCTCGGTTCCGAGACGGTCGCATTTATCATGGACTCGTATTGAATGGAGTCTGGCTCTTGAATTTCGTTTATAATCTGCGATTGTTCAGTTTTGATGCGAAATAAAATACCGGCAAGGACAATTATGAATGTGAAACTTAAGAGCATGAGAAGTTTAGCGTGATTGTACAGAGGTTTCGATATAAAATTCATGTCAGAGCGTTGTTTCCTACATGTTATTCAAAGGGAAATAGTTTTATTTGTAAATAGATCGTGTAATCAACAAGTCACGTGTATGCACGGCGGAACGAATGAGGCGCCCTCTCGCGTCGTTAGCAAAAACGGTACTGACTACTGAGTACTGCGTTGGGAGAAAACAGCCGGCCGGTGCGAAGTGCGAGCCGCCCTACAACTACAACAATGACTTTTCCGCCCACAACTCGGTAAGCTAAGGAGAAATGGAGAAGGCAAATCGGTTTACATTTAAACTTTTAGTCTTATCGAATATACTGAAAGAATTTGAATACTAATATAATAAAAATGTTGTACAATATTTAATATTATTATATGTTTTATAATGATTATCAACATATTATTTTTATAATAAATAAAATGGGAATTATTGTATTGTTTTTAAAACAAATCTTAAAACAAGCAGGAGGGAAAAATCCCTGCAAATAATTTGATTGATTTGCGTTCTTTGAATAAAATTTGTCATTACTTATTTTGTCCTTTGGTAAGTTATTCACTTAATCATTTCGAAAACGTATGAGTGTTTACCCCTATACTTAAGTCTCGCAATGTATATTTACGTATGAAAGACGAAGCCAAACAAATTCGGATAGAGATTGTATTACAAGAATAAAGGAAGGGTGTGAAATTGTTCTTATTTAAGCAAAATACAGTGGAATTTTAAAGCTACGTTTTGGCACTGATTGTATGAAAGTGGGAATGTGGCTTAACCGTATGTCCTTATCTTGAATTCCTTGCCAGATCTTAAATAATCATTTTCTTGCCAACTTGATGGGTAAGCTTCCAAAAAAGTGTTACCAGGCTTTAACAAATCTACATAAGCACTTAAATTTTTCCCTGTGTAATCTATACTAATATTATACACGGGTTACATTTGAATTTGTGACATTGTATTCTTTGATTTTACGTCGATCAACCGACCACGTAGCATACAACATACCCCCGACGCTAAAAGTTTTAAGTTTGTCAATATTATATAAGTGTTTATCAACAACTAGTTGTATCTTATAGTTTGTTTAAAACTTGCTCAAGGGTTAGTGACCTATTTGTATGTATATTACTATTTTTTTTATTTATTGACCTTTATTTTTACTTTTTTTTATTAAAATTCAATTTAACAAAACTAATCTGAAACGTAGGTAGCTAAACATGTACCTACATGTGGATGCATTGCGACGATTCAAAATTGGTTTGTTTTAAAGATATTGTTTCTAAGTTACGAAAGTGTTTGCATCTTACCCAGTTCAATCGTAAATAAAATGGTATTTTAAATAAAAAAATACAGATTGTGAAACAGATGTGATTATAATTATGATTTTGTTTCATCCTCCATCACAGTGCGCAAAAGGCCCGTAGGCTACTACAGTATAAATTGTAAATTGTAATATTTGATGTCAAGAATATTTACATTTGTTAATGACAAGCGCTTACCGTTGAGAACACATCAGAAACACTGCTAGGCCTTACCGCGTAAAATTATATAAAACTATGTTATATATTTTATTCATTACTTTTTATATCTGCTGAAAATGGTTAATAAGTAAAGGTTTGTGCTTGCTCAAATTCGTCTATGGACGTATGTAAGTATAGGTGTTTGTTGCAAAGCGACAACAAGTGGTATATTTTTATATACGAGCAAACAATGACGCTCGCTAGATGGTACCTAATAGTATCTTCATCTCAGAAACCGGCGTAAATAATGATATCTCGTTAGACTTATCATTGCGTTTATTTCACTAAACGCCGTAGGCCCATTTTTATCTTCCCATACTTCGCACCATCTTCAAATGCCTTGAATCATAGATCTTTTACTTTTACCCCTTTGCAAAGCTGACAACGACAAAGATGCTTTTATCTTAGCGATTGTCCAAAGGCGGAGGTGATGGCTTACAATCTCGTGAATCTCGTACTCATTGGCCCGTCATAGCATAAAAACATTTCAATAATACTTGAACTGTCACTTGAAAGTCCCAACCTAAAAAAAGATTGCGTTGACATTTCATTTCTCACGACAACAATGTAACACTAAAATATCATCAAATTAACAGCGCAGTCAGGATTCAGCGAAAACAAAGAAACGACTTCATAAAATCACAACGATTCTTACAATTCCACTGTTTCCCCAGCCCAGCTGCCGGCTCAAGATAAGCGACCCCTTCCCTTAACTTTCTTGTTTTAAATTGATTTTTTCCAAGAAAAAGTGTGTATAAATTTTTTTCATCGTCCAAGACGTTACAAGTTTCGGGAAGTGTCTATAACTTTTACATCGATTTCAAATTTACAAAGGACCGCTTCGTAAATTTTAAGTGCGCGTGTTTGATAATAATTTTCTTTTATAGTTTTTTTTGATCTTTAAATTTGTTTTCCTTAAAGAAATATTAATTCACGCAGTTTTGAGTAGCCGTTATAAGTAACATATATTCGACGTTATTATTTTTTGTCATATTATTTTATAAATATATAAAAATCAGACAAATTGTATTAACCTGAAACAAACCCGTTTGTTTACAAAAAAAGTTTTTCAAAACATTTTTGTTTGTTCTTCATCCGATTCATGAAAACATATGCCAAAACTTTTACACCAAATAGAAATCGAACCGAAAAGGTCAATTTATTACACATTTAAAAGGTTAGTCAGTTAGTTTTCCTCTTCTATGTAAAATTCTCGAATTCTCAGTTCCAAGTTTTTTCCTCATTTGACGTGAACATTACAAACAAATTACTTTTGGGTTTCTTAAAAAAGAGTCTTACATATAGTTTATAGATCATATTAATAGCATTTATGGTACAAATACTCACAAAATAAACGCTAGTTTAAGATTTAAAAATTAAAAGATTGAAAACGATTGCAGATGCCTTTATTTTGAAGTCATTTAAAAGTTCGTTTTCTGTTTAGCGCAAAGCATAGTATGTAGTATGTAGCATCACATGTAATCGCTACCAGGTCGTTAGAGACTTCCTTTGGCGACTAGTGTAGAAGAGGTTTTAGCTTTATAGTTAGAAAGAAGGTAATGTCGTTAAATGGGTACTTATAAAATTTATGTACTAGAAACCCATGTGATCTATTAGTTTAAGAATACCTTTTAGAACAATTATCCGCTAACTTTTTTCATTAATATGACGTTTTATAATAAAACGCGATACGTTTTATGCATGTTTTAATAATATAAAGAGGTAGGCTCTTAATCTATAATATAAAAATTAATCGCAAAATGTGTTGGTAAGCGCATAACTCCATAAAAGCTGAACCGATTTACATGATTCTTTTTTTGGAATAATCCTGGATGTACGGAGATGGTTCTTAAGCAAAAAAATGGTAAGTAAGGTTTCTGGTAGGATAAGTAGTGCGTGAACGAAGTCGCGTTGGGACGGCTAGTTCATTATATATATAAAAAACGCCTTAAAGTTTGCTGTCATACAATTATAAAAAAGCTCAACCTATGTTTTATTAACTGGCTTATAACGATATTATAATGCATTACAGAACCTACGATAATTAAATCCCATATGAAAAGATATGTACATCTCTCATAAGTCATAACGTAAAATAATTTAGCATTCACAAGGCATAGCAGAAAGTTCGCAGTACCGTGTTGCGTATGACAATGTGCAAGGAGTATGCAATATATTCCCAACACAAAGGGTTAAGACTGCATGCTAAGGACACTTCCTTAGCCTTTGTCGCTACGGGAAGTGTCTGATTTGTAAGAGCTTTTAGGCCGGGAGTAATTTATTCTAGCTACGAATAAG
Organism: Eurema mandarina; assembly: GCA_018238005.1. Taxonomy (NCBI): domain Eukaryota; kingdom Metazoa; phylum Arthropoda; class Insecta; order Lepidoptera; family Pieridae; genus Eurema; species Eurema mandarina. Next base: position 10,859 of record DWAJ01001399.1, on the reverse strand, counting down.
CATGGTAATTTATGCCTATTGGTTTTAAAATGATCCCGACTCAAGGGCTAAGAGTGGCAGAGGGTTTTAGTGGGTATTCCTGGCCGTGCGGCACGCACAAAATCCCCAATGGCCAGGTGAGTCCCACATAACCCGTCGCACTTTACCATCAGCCACGCGGCCGGTATGCTATGTATTATATGTATTGATGTAATAATATGTTGCTCTCAAGTAATAACTTAATCGAATAAGGATTTTTAACTTTGTGTAGTGGTAATTATAAGGATTTCTTATTGCAGTAAAAAGGCTGCAAAAGCTTTATTCTGATTAAGAGTACTGTAACATAGAAAAATCTTGGTAATATTATGTATTATATTGTAGGTATGTCTATAGGAATGTTTATATTAAATTATTGGTGGAATAACTTCATTATTCTGTTGTAATATTGTGTGTACTGTGTATATATGCAATATACGTCGTAAAGTGAGTTTGTATGTGTACGTTTAAGATGTATCAAATCTTAGATTCAAAACAAGTATAAGCGATATACTACCTAATAAAAAAAGCATATGAAAGCGATACTTTATGTTTTAAATACATAATTTATTAATAAACTCATTAAAAAAGCTGAAACGAAACAATTACAAAAACCGAAAATACTTAAACAGCAGTTTAAACTGTAAACGATTTTCCGACGCCATCAATTTTTCAATTCCACCGAATTCAGTTTTACGGCGTCATTCCCTGACGGTATTCATGCAGTATTATTACTCGACTATATATATGAATCTCGTTGGGATTACGGGACTTCAAGTGAACGCCAATATTTTCCGATATTCATACTTTACAGCGGTGAAGTCAATATACTTTTTATCATTCCTAATACCATATTATTAAGTGTGAAAGTATTCGTTTTATCCAATATTTAGCCCCTCGAGATCGTCTGGGAGCTGAGAGGGTTTCAATATTTGAATATAGAAAGATTTTCGCACCTGTACGTAAGTAAAATATATCATACTATTTTTACGCAAAAAGTTTGGATGACGCCAAACCATAAACAAAGAAAAAGATGATAAAATTACTTAAAATTTGTAAAGTTAATAATTCAACGTTAAATTATATTTTATTTCAAACCTGAATACATAAAATAAAAGGAGATAATTATATGAAAATCTACATACAATGTCCCTTTGTTCTATAAATTAATTAAAATTTTAATTCCATAAACTTTTGGGATCAAACGTGTTATCTATGCCAAAAATGTCTGTTACATACATTTCATTATCTTACTATCTAACTATAATATTGTTAGATCTCTTTGTCTTTAATAAGTAGTGGAATGTATAAAAACCCTCGTTAGGATGGCAGCTCCACGCACGACGAAGCTAAGGGATGCTTTATCAATTAAGGGTCCGCATATAGACCCTATATTCTCATTTGCTCCTGTGATTATCCTTTTAGAGGGGTATCGTAATTTATAGTTTTCCATTTACCTCTATTACGCTCCCGAAATGAGTTTCATGTATGATAAAATAAAGATATACTAAGTAAATAATAAACTATTTAAGGAATGGTGAGTTTTGAATTGGTGCGTAATTTTACCTACCGACTTAAATAATTCGTGTTATTACTTGAAAACATTGTTTTTTCACAGACTACCGACTTAATTAAATCGTTTTATATTATGTACTAGAAAAAAAAATATGTTTTTAATTCGAACAAACTATTTCAACTTCCCTAGAGATTCTATAAATATTTCTTACCGATATAGCGAAACTTTGCGATATAATGACATTACTCGGAGAAAAAGATAAAATAAAATTCTTGTTGGTAAAAGTTGGGCAACTTATGTATGTATTATTCATATCCACTTTGGAAGTTCGTGTGAGGTCACTTTGTTTTTCCTAAAGTTACAAACGACGTGTAAGAAAATGTTGGAAAACAATTTCAGTGTGAATTAATTAGTAATAGTTTGATCTTTGATATACAAGTGATAGAATGCGATTGGCTACAACAATATCACCTGAATATGAACAGTAATTTACGATAAAGTAAACGGTAGTTTGCTACAATAGTAATTAATATTTTATACAGAAGCAATATCAATAGTATGAAATACTGAATTAATGAATTACAAGACACCGGGAAATTTCAAGAAATAGATGAATTGAAGATTCTAGTTTTATTTTAAAACATTTTAGGTTAAGAAACAAGATGTTCAGGCAACCATTTCTCTGTTAATTTTCCGACTTACAAACCCAATCTAAATCTTTAAGTACGAATACATTCTAGATTTATTAAAGGTTTCACATCTAAAGTTATATTAAACTATAAATATCTTAACTTTATAAAACTGCGAGCCGCAGTAAATCGGCGAAAAACAAGCGGTGACAAGAGAAACAAAACTTGGATCATTACCTTCGCGAGGTCTCGAGTGCTAAGTTTGCTTTTGCAGTTCCCTACATTCCTTTTCGTTACCGGCTTAGAAAGTGTTAACATCTTTCTGCTAAACTTTTATTTCTATGGTCAGCTAACTTTATCCCGGCTTTAGTAATGTAATGAACAGTCGCGGTGGAAGTTTATATTTATTCCGCTCTGGTCGGTCGCTAAGTGATAATAAGATTGTTTGTATTGTAAAGCTTACAATTTACAACTATGATTTTGTTACGTTGTTTATCTTAGACTATTTTGTTATTTAAAACGAATTTCACTCATTTAAATTGGAAAATTTTTCAAGCAAAAAAAAAATAACGGATTTTATCAACTGTATGGAATATCTATATATCGTGTTAAATTTAAACAATTTTATCTTGTGTATTATTTACGTTATATTTATGTAAATACTAGCTTGTAGCTGTTGGCCGCGACTCCGTCCGCGTGGACTTTCATAAACTATAAACTTTGACCCCCCTTCCCCTTTTTGCCAGTTAAAAAGTAGCCTATGTTTTATCTCATGCTCTCTAGAGCAGATTTGGTACACATGTGGTCTACCACATGTGTACCAAATTTAATTACAATCGGTTCAGCGGTTTGGCCGTGAAAGCGTAAAATAATAAAAAGTTTCAACCCCTCGCGCATCCTTTTGGGGGTTGATTAAAAAAAAAGTAACCTATGTCCTTCCCCAGGCTTTAGACTATCTGTGTACCAAATTTCGTTCTAATCGGTTCAGTAGTTTAAGCGTGATGGAAAGACAGACAGACAGAGTTACTTTCGCATTTATAATATTCAAGTATGGATTAAAATAAGTTACCGTCAAATGAAATTCCTTTTGATACAATCGACGCAAAGAGCAAAAACACAGAACCAATGACAGCTGACGGTGAAATCAATAAACACGTTACGCCATTTGAATATTTTTACACACTCACGTCTGGATAGAAAAGGTATATTTATATTGCCATTATTACGAATTATATAAAACGCCAAATATCAACCAAATAATAATGAGAAAACGTTATAATATCAAGAAAATAGAATGTTATAAGAAAATATATAAAAGCTACTTGTCGCTCAAATGGCGCTTCATTTTTAGAATATAATTTGCAAGCTCTCCCTCAAAAATCACAATAGGTTTAGCAATTTGTATTGAATGCTCAATCTGGATTCTCATCATGATCACTCAATTTACTGTAATGAAATCCCCCGTTATGTCAGGTATCGTAGATTGTTCAATATGCCTCGCAGGGGTGCAGTCGCATATAGTTCACAATCACCAGTCTCGAGTGACACTTGATTTACACGAGAGGATTGGCAAAATAGTGTACGAAATAGGTCTAGTTATACTGGGTGCGTGTCGTGGCATGTTCCGTTCAATTTCTTGCCTCCGGCGACGAAATGACATGCGGGATTCCTGGTGCTACGATGATACCAATAACGTTAGCTCACAGCGATTTTCGCGATTTATAAATTGCAATATTGAATGCTGAAAAACGTGGTAATGTGTCTCAAACACTCGGTCGTGTTTGATGTTGTGGTTATTTATTTAATTTTATAGCGGTTGGATTTTTGTCTGGTAATAAGTCCATGAAAAATCGCAAAGCTAAGTCTCACAAATGCGTTGCCCGTCTAATAAAGGAGGGAAAGAAAATTGAACATCTATGATTCCCCTTACATAACATTTGTGATGCCGTTTTTAACTGGGTGGATGGTGTGGTATCCTGGATGAGGCGGCCCAATTTAAACTTTACGGCATGGCTTTCCTTACCTTTATTTAAAGGTACGTTCCCATATGTTTCTGAAATTATTAAAAGGATCAGATAACAATATATTTTTCAATGAGTAAGCTATCACTTGCTTTAAAATATTTAGAATAGTTAATAGTAGATAAAAATAATAAATATAGCTACACTTTTTATTTAATATAAAGTTTAAACTACCTATTTTCTTCACATCTTTAACAGTAAAACTATAAAAACTAGCTTTTAAACTAGGAATAGCCGTAAAACTGTGCGCTGAAAAATCGTCCCGCATATAATAAACTCCCTAATAAATAAATTAGTGACGCTTAGGGTAATCCCAATTAATATATGGCAATATCACTATCCTCGCTTGCTCGAGCTGATAATACATCAAGGTTTGCACTGGTTTAAGGGTTTAGTTCTGAAACAGATTAATGGTATAGTAAATTCATCATCATTGGCGTACTAAATGACGTCATATAAGTGGTCAAAACGACATTTTACATTGTAATAGTAATAATAATAATTTATTTCCATAGTAAGGTGATGTACGAAAAAAATTACCCAAGCTCCCAAGAAAGTAAAGATTGTTTTTTAGGAGCCTGTTACATCCAAATCAAAACACATACGGCACCGATACAAATTGATCAGATATTTACAATAATATGTATGTAAAGAAAAATGTAATTTTCTTTCTTTAATTTTAAATGTCTTTTTTTTAATCTGGATTTTGCTAAACATCAAATGTCATTGTCAGTGACAGTGACATTTGACGTAAGTCAGGATTATTTCCTTTGTAATTAGAAAACGAGCATTGTACATTTCACCAAGAAATAAGAATAGAATAGAATAGAACGTGCATTGTAAGCGATAACATTAAATGTCGTTTCTTTTTTACAGGTATGTTTATTTTGTAAAGTATATACAAATAGATTTGTACTTCATGTTATAAAAATAATAAACTTTTTTACAGAGAAACTCAGTTTTTGTCTTAGACTAAAAGAATAATATAGACGGAACGTCACTGAACTAATATTGACGCCAATTGTCGCTTTCAATGTGTGCGTGAGGCTTTGACTTTTGTGTACGGATAGCACTCATCATGTGTGCATAATGTTGCAAGCATTTTTAAATCTCCCAACCGTTACTTGGATAAATTTATTGTTTACGTAATGTTTCGAAAAAATAGTAATATTCGTTTTAATAAATTTTATCTATAATTCTATTTTGGTAATGATTGTGTAAATGATATACATGTTGATTCATAAATACATGAAAATTACAAAATGAAATGAATACTGAGCACATACACTTTTAGTACCTATTTCTTAAATAAAGAATAATTTTTATGTTATCAAATGAGCTCTGTATAAAGAAAGTTTATATAAAAAAATACAATAACTTAAGTAGGCAGTTAGGTCCATATTAGCTTTGATTAAAAAGATCCTATGTAATAGTACGTGCTATAAAAAAAAGAAGAAAGAAACATAGAGAAACCCATTAGGCATTAAGGTATATGTCAATTTTACACAAAATTTCATAATTTCCCACAAACACGGTAAATTTTTTTAAAATAATACATAGAAACATTATTTTCAAAGCTAGGAACACAAAACCTCCGCCATGAATATGGGGGAGGTTTTGTGTTCCTAGCTTGTCAAGCTAAAACATTTACAAAAATTAAATAAATCTATTATGATAAACTACTAATTACCTATGTAAAGATAAACCATATTTTTTACAGCTTTGCTGAATTATTTTTACAGTTTTTATTGCACAATACGGCATTTTTGTAAAAAAATATTTTATATTGATTTGACAAGCGCAATGACTGACGGCTGATAGACACTGTCAGCGAAACCATATTCTATTTGTACGCACATATTGTATACATTCGGCTTATTTTTTAGTTCACAACGTTCCGTCTATATTATTCTTTTAGTCTAAGTATTTTTTAGATATGTTATACACGAACAAATCAACCGAAAAAAGTGTTAGCACACATATATAGTTTTCTTTTGTTTTACAATTCACTACAAGTTAAAACGATAGAAAAGCGATAGGTTAATGATAAAACCAACAAGAAAAAAGAGATAGTTTTGTCAATTGCGCGTGAATGGGCACATAAATAGTACCTATACAGTAAAATGATTTATTACGTGAATAAAATGATGTTGAACTGTTTTGTATATGTAAGTACGTGTAAATGTGAATAGAAATGTAATTTTATCATAATTTTTATTTATGCCTCTCCCGGATCATTGTCCGGGATAATTTTTTACATATATAATATATTTACTTTATGCAATTTTCATATACACACTTATATAATACAGTGTGTTACAAAACAAGTGTCCGATCCGAAAACCTCATACTATATACCGGTAGTAGGTCCTTATTTTGCTAACGTTTTAAAGAAATAATAATTAATTTTTCCAAACAAAAAAAATAAACTAAGAAAAATTGCAAAACTTACATGGCAACACCGTCTCGCGTTCACGTGCTCTGGTCTATAGGGTCTATAGGGTCTACGAACCGTAAGTTTCGTGCCGTCAGCGTTTGTGAATTTCCTTGAATTCAATGTAAATTTTTCACTAGAAACATAGGTAACCCTTAAAAATTTATTGCATTGTCATTTTTAGATAGGTATAGATTTTTTCTTTTATTTCATTCGAAAAGGTTTTTTGAAAAATAATAATGCCCTTCAGGATCGGACACATGTTTTGTTACATACTGTACATATATAAGTGTGTATATGAAAATGTGATTAATTGAATAAAGTAAATATATTATATATGTAAAAAATTATCCCGGACAATGATCCGGGAGAGGCATAAATAAAAATTAATAAAAAAATAAACATAGGACCGGCCACCACGTGATCAGAGTGAACGCGTCCTTGTCTAACTCACGACAAAAGATATATTTTCATTTCTTTCTTTTTACTAACCTAAAAAAAATACCAAATGTTATGAAATTTCTAAGACTGAAATCTATTAGTAAATCGAAGTATGAATCGTCCTTACATCTGATATGAGATCCATTGTGTCTTAATATTTTTTGTATTATAATTGGTACTACCAGTAAACATTCTAAACAAGATAGCATTTTTAATTTTTGCTCGAAACGTATAACTCGTCTCGTTGCCTAAAGCAGACTATTAGTCTGCTTAGTACGATATCCTACTTAGGATGTTTTTGTTTCAAAATTATGCGCTTATAACATATATATTTAATATAATATCATTGCTATACACTAAATAGTATCTGCTATTTTTACATTAAATTTACACATAAATTTATTTGTATGAAATATTAAATTAATATTGAATTAGTCAACGTGGCAGCGTAATAATGATAAGTTGATAAAAAACTCAATTACGTTTTAACTACCTATGTCATTATAACAAGTCTTTAAGAGAAGGATTGCCACAGACAGCCCTAGAAAATTTCGAATAAGTTTTTTTTCTTTTTTAGGGGACGGCAAAACCGCCCCATAGAAAACCAGTTACAAATCTTTTAATTTCTTTTGAAGCTAACGAAAAAGTTTTTTTTTAATTCCGTTCCTTTTTCATAACTTAAATGTCATAAATTTAAAGAAAACCGTTATAAATACACCGTAAAAACGACGATTTCATATTATTCTTTTAAAAACGTCAAATGATAACATAAGCTCAAAATAAATGTCATTACTCGTATAATCGTATTACTTACAAATAAACAACAATACATAGTATAAAACAAAGTCGCTATCCGCCGTCTGTCTGTCCCTATCTTTAAAAATACGCAACTGATTATCATGCGGTTGTTTTAAATAGATAGAGTGACTCAAGAGGAAGGTTTATATGTTTAATACATGTATAATATATGCGAGCGAAGCCGGTGGGGTGGCTAGTACTCTTAAACAAGAAGTAAGAGTTTTTTACACAGATTGTAAACGTAACGTTTGTAAGAACCTTAATGCGAATGATGAAATTTAAACATATACAAACACTAAACGATAACAATGTCACATAAATAAGCTACATTAATTAATGAGATTACTCACAACTTCAAGCATCCACAATACAAATATTATTATTAATATCGAAATAACTTAGTATCTCCTTTTTTTCGCCAAGGGGTGGGGGGTGCCTTACAATTAAAATAAACAAACCGTTACGTTACACGTACACACGTTTATTTAGGAGAAAGGAAGATGTAACCTTCCTCTGAACCAAAGGGAAACCGAGAACGTTAGCCACATGGTTAGATGTCGAGAAGTTGTATATATGCTAGATCTCGAAAAAATATCATAAGCGCGATTCAGAACTCGGCTCAATAGTAGCGGTCGCTATATATATTAAAAAACATAATAGTAATATGGATTCGGTTTAATAATAAACATGTACTGTATTAAACACCATTTATGTGTTAAATTGTGTTTACGACATCTGGGTTAACAAGAAAAATATTTCTCACTACAACTATAAGAAGTACTAACCATACTCTTAATTGCTATGGTATTAAGTTTAACTTTAGTTTATCGTGTGGTAGGGTGAACATGAACGATAATTCTGGACTGATCGCCTACCACTCTGTGACAAGGATTGCATGTCTATTTTTGATACATTAGTAGGTACGGACTCCATTCGAAATTGGAAGCCCACCTTAAAATGCGATTAGCAATTTTGAATGAAATAGTGATGCATTTGTATTACTAAAGGATCTCTACGGTATACAAAAATACCACTACCTAATAACTGAGTTATATTATTCTATATATATTTTAAAGGCCCCTAAAAACTATTAATTATAGGGGAAGGATCACATAGGACAAGCTTCACTCAAATAAATACTATTTTAACCATTCAAATCAAGGCGTAAATAAATATAAGACATTTTTACACATTCGTTTGTTTTTTATTAGTCAACAGATCTCTTAATTCTTTATTCTATATTCCTCATCCGTTTTTTTCTCGTCTTCGGAATGACCAGGATCACAGCGAAACCAAAGAGGTTCACTCTTCCAAAGAATATGAACGTAGTGAGGAGCCCAAAGGCAACAATGGCAATAAAGGTTAGTGGTCCGTACTCAAACATTTGTGTTTGGTTATTTTTTGATTCAGCCATCGGCAAGAGGACTTGGCTACTTCTACGTTTGACGTGGTTATGGGTTATGAAGAAAAGCGTCCAATTGGTTCTGTATAATGGTGCTCGTCAACTGAATACAGTTGACGAGCACCGCACACTGAATACAGTTACTAATAAGTAAGCCTGATTTCACACTAGACTGATACTTACCTATAGTATGTTTTGTTTAAATGCATTTATCTCAAATGTCCAATCCAGCGTCAACCAAATAAAACTTTATCTTACACAAATATACTTTATGTTAATAATATATTTTAACCTTGTTATTAATCATCAGGTGATGATCTCATTTTTATACTATTATTTGTTTAGCTTGAATAGTTTTGATCGTAAAATCTTGAACTTTTTAGGAAATTGGTTTCAACTTTAGAGGAAATAACTTCAACTTTCAAGGGTGCGTTAATTTATTGGGTTCCTTCGTCAGCTGAAGTCTGATCTCATCATCAGATTTGCCTCCAGTTTCAGGAAGGAGAAGAGTAAAGAGTACTCCAAGAAGGTTGGTAGCTCCATAGAAGATGAAGGCGCCGTGCAGACCGAAAATTGCTGATATTGGTGTAAAGCAGAACACACATAAAGCGGTGGCTCCCCAAGCATAGCTGACGACTACGCCCATCATTTTGGCTCGGACCTAAAAATACCAAGTTGTTACGAACGGCATTTTGATAATTTCATTTTAGGATAAATTTGGTATTTAAGGTGTTAAGTCTAAATATTTCGGGTATAAGGTTGTAAGTACTTCCATAAAAATCTTATGACAGCATCTCGTAAGAAATAACGTATGGTAAATAAAAATTAAGGGTGAAGAGACATGGTCTTCTATTTTCTTGTTAATGTGTGAGATCGATTATATAAGATTAGATTATGATTAGATACCTTTTACATGTTATTAGCGTTTACTTCAAAACTTTAAATTCTGATCGTTATCAAATTTACGTTTTTATTATGTATGCAAGTGAAAACAATCGTATTCTAAGAGGAGTTTAGGGTGTCCAATAACATTAGGATACATAAAAATTTTACTTACATGAAAACTGAACAGCTCAGTTAATATGACATATGGGAGCGGTCTTACACCACCAGAATACATGGAGACGGTGATGACCATACAAGTGATAGGAAGCCAGCTGGGGACTGAATAACCCAGGCTCTGAAGCAACACGACAATTCCCAGAGCAGACTGTGAGAGCGCTGTGATCAGGTATGTACTTCCTAAAAGAAACTGAAAGCGAAAGAAAAAAATATTATAATCTGCCACTTTGTTGAACAAATACCTACCTATCACTCGTCTACTTGTTACATATAGGTATACAGGTGTAAAACACTTTAGTTCGAAAAATTCAACCGTATATAGCATCCATAAACATAATGTAGTATAGTACGCGTCACGAATCTTTAGCGCTGAACGAAACCTGCGCAAAAGTCAAAAATAAGGTATCGAGGTAGAGGCGCGGCGCGCGGGGCGCGTGATCGTCGGGTGCGCGAGCGTTGATTGGTTGTCCCAGTCGTGTTGTCTTTCTCGCACCAATACGACAATTACGAGCGCGATTCTACCGATGCGCAGCTATTCTCG
>DWAJ01001398.1:0-22613 GCA_018238005.1 Eurema mandarina | reverse complement strand
AACATTTAGAATGACAAAACAAAGGTTTATACCAATTTGCAGCTTATTATCTTTCATTCCGAGGTTGACCCCTTTTTTTACCTAATATGACTGGGCTATTAACAATTTACACTACAATCAATTTTGAAGGATTTTTGTTTGTCTGACATTTGATATTACGAGCAAATTGAAAAATTGTGTTTTCAACGAAGTTATGAAAAATTTCATGTTATGGTATATATTATAATATAATAGCACGGGATTATAATCTGTTTACCTATGTAGCTATCTATAATTAGTATGTACCTATGTACATACTTATTATTTTCCGTGATAAACCAACAAACAGATTTTTTTACACTAATATAGTTAGCTCTTACTCCAGAGGAGAACATTTTTTATTTGACACTCAAGGGTACTTATTTACAATAAACATACCTAATATGTTACGGATATTATCCGTCGTTCGGATCTTCATTTTGAATAAACAGAATTGAATCGATTCAAACCTTTTATTTAATTTGGAAGGAATATAACATTTCGACGGTCAGTAACAAACACCAGTGAATGAATAATCATAAAAATTACGTACAAATGTTTTCGCAGTTGCGCAGAAATTTGGGCTATTTCCAACGCGTAGTTAAAGTTGAACCCGCGGTTAAAACTTAATAACGACACGATTAAAACACACGAAGCACCTTTGGGGGTTACGTTATGCGTTTTATTGCAGGTGTTCACACTGAGGTACCGGGTGTAACCTACTTATTTTTATAATATTTCCTTAAGTAGTAATAAGTTACTATACAATAAGTTGTGTACTACTATACTAGTGTTGCTCTACAGTTTCACTTGCCAATAATCTTGTGGTTTAAAAGCTATTCTTTCGATGAGCTTAGCCATGCATAGAACATTATCGGTCTTTCCGTTCTTGATATACCTTAGTAATGGGATATGAGACGCCACCGCTGGGTACAGTTACAAAAACAACTACCTACTAATAGAAATAATTTGATACAAGATAATCAAATATCTATCAAATTAAAATATTCAATTTCTGAAAATAATATTATACTTATCTAGAAGCCTTGAAGAAATGTAACGTCTTATATTACAATAAATAATTTTCATAGATATAGGTTAAGAATAGCCATACTTTAATATATGTTAATGAAAGAATATTAGCGGTCAAATCGCGTCCAAGTTGGTGCAAAAAAAAATAATAATTAAGCTTATTTTAAACCTTTGTTCTGATATACAGTTTATCACTAGTCAGTTCATTATAAGCATATAAGCTTATTTGAATCAAATATTATTCAAAATAAAGAAATTTTTATTTTTAATATTATTTATTTATTTATTAAAAAAAAATCCTTCAATAAAAATTCACTCACACATTTGACATATAGTTGACAATAGTTTTTATGAATTTTTTTTTATAAAAGGATATAGCGTGCGTTAAACATAATATTTGTTCTTCAATTTAATATAATAATTATTATGTTTAAACATTTCCATTTATGTCTCTCAGTGTGAACACGTTAAAGTGACGTCACTTAAACGTAAATATGGCGGTCGCATTGCACCCGGCGCGCCGCTCACATTTTTAATTTCGCCTTTTGAGCCGCGGTCGCAATTCGGGAAAATTTCACCAAATTAACATGACACTTACAGCTTACCTTAACTTGAAATAATTTACTGATTTCATGTTATGAGGGTAGACTTTTGAAACGTTACGAATTTTTATTTAAACAGCGTTTAAACATTCCTATGAATAACTGAAAGGTCTTACTAATGACTACAATATCTAACCTAACCACTGAATAGTAATTTTAGTTACTACTATACAAAATGAAATTCAGCAATTACTGACCTGCACTGATTATGCTGATTTTCAGTGACTTCATTATTATTTATGATGTATGTGATGTCATGCACAATGCGTGTGGGTTTTACTTAAAATATCTTATCAGTATTTAAAAACTAATTCAGCATTTACTGACCTATGCCTATCATTAGTGCTGACTTTCAGTGGACCTTACATTATTCTTTACTAGCCGTCCCCGCGGTTCCACTTGCATGTATACATGTATTATACACATAAACCTTCTTCTTAATCACTCTATCTGAAACAAAAATCACATGAAAATCGGTTTCGTAGTTTTAAAGATCCAAGCATATATGGACACATACAAGCAAGCGAGTTTATTTTATACTATGTAAGGAAACGTAACATAAACGTTGTTCAGCTTCTAGTCTCAGCTGGTTTTTCGTAACATATGACCTTTAACAATCCTTCATTAGGTATGACGCGGCAGGGCGCGCCGGGTGCGGAGGCCAGTGTAACGGAACGCAAGTTTACGCTCCACAAAGGGACCCCGACGCCCTCAAAGCTCGTTTCACCGTATATAAAGCGTAGGGCTGCCACTGAGATGAAAATTATTATTCGTTTATAACTTTTTATTTTTAGCTGTGTGCCTTGGCTCCATCTGAGTAAAACAATTTTTTTAAATAATTGCATGGGCCTTTAAAAATATAACAATTAAAAATATACTACTTTATAATGTTAGTACCTACCTACCGTCTGTTCATACACACACCGGAGCTAAAGAAATCGTTTGCTTTTATGACGGCTCAGACAGTTTGTGTATATTAAGGTTTTAAACATTTCACTTGCTCAACAACTTTTACGACGCATCCCCACCAAGCATTAGTTTTAATTTTCGTCTAAACCAATCATCACTTATACCACAAATTTTCTCCAGCAATAAAAAAAATATTTGTATATAAAATAAATAGCGGCAGCCCTAACAAAAGATAGGGTTTTACACGTTCACGGGAAAGTATTTTCTTTTTCGCCGTAAATATCGCTTATTTGTTGCCTCGTAGTTGTGTTCAAACATTTTTACGATGAACCTTCCTAAATGCGGGATACTATTCACGCTTTTATGACGCAAGCGAAACGGGCTTGATATATTTCTTTCACCTGTTAAATAGTCATATTAATTCTCTTGACAACTGAGCTGGTTAGAAAGAAAGACATATTTTTTGCTAAATACATTATATGAATTAAAAGAACAAGATAACTTACAAAGCAATTGAGCAATAAATAAAGAAAGAAAAGGAGAAGAAACAGTGATGCTTTGCAAGAGTACAGCTCATGATTTTCAATGGCTTCTAAAAAGGCTGACATTTATAACTTTTTAAAAGGCCGGCAACCATCTAGAGAATTCATTGTCAAGCTCTGCGAGTGTTGATAGCCGGCGATGACCACTTTCCATCAGATGCCTCGCCTGCTTGTTTGTCCCCTATGTTATTAAAAAAAAGTTGAAGTAAGTATTCCATTGACGTAATAAAACGATATTATTTCTGCAAGTCATGACATAGATACCATATGAGCTATACGTAAAGTAACAAAAAGGAATTTGGATTTAGAGGGAATGAAAACCCGAAACATAACTAATGTTTCACAATTTAGAATGAACCAGTGTTTCACACTAGAAAATTCAACAGACACAAATACCTACAAAACATAATACCTTCACCGCAACATCGGTTAAACGTGACACGAATAAAACCGATTTACGTATAAAATGAACAATTACAAAGCTGCTTAACAAAATCAAAACCAACAGCGATCATTTTAAAAGCATTACGTTATTATTTCGTAATTTCATACAATTTACCCTGGATAAGGTTGGAGCTACATTGCTAGCGAATTTCAAATTTAAACCTTTTGCTATTTATTATTATTTATTTCCTCTATTATTGACTGCCTATGGATAAGTGTATATTTTCCTATCCAGATAATCAACAAGAGAATCTCAAGCAAAATAACCACTGCTCGTACAAAGTTCTTAGTTAGTAGATGGATTTTGGTGAAATAACTTAAAAAAAGAAGGAGGCTAAGAACCTTCATAAAATATATGAATTTGCCACAATATGCAATTAACATTTGCTGAAGAGTGGGGAATTCCTTCCCCTGAACCGAAGGGAGGATCCTCGATCATATGGACAAGTGATGGCTGGCTGTTAGTTTGAAGTCGTGAAGTTAAATATATACCAAATTTGGAAAAAAAATCATTAGCACGATTCGGAGCTCTACGCATTTGTAGTAGCGGTTGTTGTACGTTCATTAATATTGTATATCTTTCTTATGTTCAAACGCCAAATTCGTTTACGCTATGTAACAACAATAAAAATACATTAATAACAACCATTTTCCGCGGCAACTGGAACCAATCCAAAAATAATTGGAAATGGCAACTCGATAATGCTCGAATGATTTTTAATATTCGCACAATTGAGAGAGCTCGTTCAAACGGACTTATTTCGGTTATGGCACTCTTGTATTTTTCGTTATTTTTCAAATAAACATTGACGTTTCGCTGTTCAATTCGGTTTGGGTCTTAATGATCTAATGAGGGGTTTAGGTTTTTTAATGAGGACTTTCTTATTTGTACAATAATTTTAATTATTGATTATGAAAGAAAGACGGGCTTGTTACAACACTAATAACTGGAGATCGGCTTGACCAATTTTTATAGTTTTTTGTTCGTTGGATTTGTCCTAGCCCCGAATAGCAGAATAAACCTTAAAAATAATGAAAACTTAATAAGTTTATATTTTTAAGACGGAGCCGCGGACAACAAATAGTGTTCAAGCAACTTCTCAGTATCGAAATATCGGGACCTAAAGGCCAGCCAGTCAGTTGTTATATTGGTCGAGGATCTTTCCTTTGAATCATGAATGCAACAAATAATAACTTCTGTATGTGAAAATTATACTATCCCAGCTCTAGTTGGTCCAACGGACCCAACAGCAAAATTTCTTGCAATATAAAGACATACTATTTTAAAAACTTAAGGCAAGAATTTAGAAGATATTCTTATATGATTGCACGTATTAATCTTCGTCTAAATCATTTAAAAGTTTAAAGCAAGCAAGGAAGAAATAGATGTCCGCGTCGCAATTGTTCACAACAAAAATATGATTAAGCTCCTCGTTCAAAGGGTAGCAATCTTGTTAGAGTTAATGAATAAACTTAGTGTGCCTCTTAAATTGGACACCCGCCCGGGGCCATGTTTCATAATTTCATTTGCTTAGAATTTTATTTCATTAACGTTTAGCTGGCTGCTGATTTTCTTGACTGCGACTTTTGGTTTAATTTTTCTTTGCAAGGCAAAGGCAAAGCTAGCCTCACAACTGCATTGCCGACTTCTTAAAAGAAGGATAATAGAAGAGATTGTTTCCTGATTTCAGTTTTTGTGGTACCAATCACTGGTGGGCTAGCCAATGCAATTGAGCCTACTGGCATGGTTTTAGCCATAGCTACCAGATCTATCGGATCTTTCTGTCATAAAAATTTGTATAAAAAATTACTTACTTGGTAACTTTATATTTAATTGTTACTGAAACAGAAAAAAGTAATTTTCCCCAAGTTAGAAATGCATTTATATATAATACATTGATAACATTTATAATAACCACAATTTCTTTATAATAGCCAATATCTAGCGAGTACGTACGTTCGTACCCATTTTGTTCTGTTACAAAAAACTTTCCAAGAATAAAAGCGCAAACATATTTATGGCTCAACAGGCAAGACAAAACTAATAAATCACGGCGCGCTGGTTTTTCCTTAAAAACTTTTGAATATGAAATATAGCGCGGGCTCATAGTACATACACGTGAGAGCATAATGGCGTCGCTTACATCAACCTGTTATGTTGTAGGGTCTAGCGAATACCGCGGGGAATACCGACATTTATCTGTGAGGACTTCGGGAAAGTTCCGTCAAACCGTGTTCATATTCGAAACAAGGAATTACGTTAGTTTGTAGTTTCGGTTTTTGGTGTTTGTGATTTTATTATGTATTTTGTTTATATTAACTGGTGAAAAAAAATTTAGCTTGTTACTTTATTACAATGTTAGAATAACTTTTAATTACAATACAATTATTTAACTCTTCATTCAAAAGTATTATACCCTTAAGAAACATAATTGCACAGAAAACTAACAAAAAAAGTACACAAACACGTAAAAGTGTAAAAATCAACACGCTCAAATTTAATTAGCAGCGAGCTCTAATTGAAAATTAAAAATTGTCAAAGGCCATTTGGAAAGATTCCACTTATCCCGACGGAACATTTAACGAACGGCCTCTACGAGAGGAGAGAAGTTGGAGGTGATTAAAAGCCTTTACATGTCAAATGTTTGTATCTCGAAGTAAGTTTAAGAGGAATGTAAAGGACTAACTTGGTGAATAGGCTTGTCGCCTCGAGTCAGTTATTACGTGTTGATGGCAAGAGGCTATTGCTATGTGACGATTATCGTTTATACATTTTTTAACGAGACATCCGGGAGTGGACTGGTATAGCTACCGTGGAACACCATTTTCATTTGACTGGCTACAGGCAGAAGTAGAAGGAGCTAATGGCAACCCTCCAGCCACCAGTCATGGAGAGCCACCTAAAGAAAAGGAAGAAGAACCACAGTATTAAGTGTCATTAGTTCCATATAGTCAAACGTTGATTGAAAAAGGATCATTTATCAATATGATATCGACACTACATTTTAAAAATGTTAAAACATGTCCTACAAATGACAACTAATATGTTTTGTTTTTATTGACGTTGCTGAAACTATCGTGTAATTGTGTAATTTTTTTTTGTGGAAATTACAAAATCTTTAATTTCATTAGGGTTTCTTCCTTCTACCAACAGTTTCTAAATCGCGCTTATGACAATTATTTTAAAAGCCTAAATAACTTTTCCACGTCCAACTCTTCGGGGTTCAAACCACAAGTATATTTATATTATTCATAGGAGAATTAAAACTAAGAGAGCTTAGAACAACGATAAAACATATAATTTAACTTAAGTAGGTACCTACTACTAACGTAGTTCTCAGCATTATTAATTAAAACTAATTCGAATAAATGATGTTTAAATAAACTGTCTCCCGTTCTACACGTAATAGGAGCCAACCCGAGTGATTCGTTAGTAAGATACAAGTGAAGCCTTTAATTCAGTTCTACAAACTTGCGTCGGATGCGGAACAGTTTGTTCGTTTGTCTATTTAATTCGACGGGATTACGCGTGCCGGAGTTTTTTCACTAATTAGTGACGTAGACTTGATAATTGTCTCAGTGTATGAAACATGATTTTTAAAAACTATAACTCTACTAGGGAATTGCGGTTAAATCGGGTAATTTTATTGAGTTGTGTCTTCGGTTTTTTTGTTGGCACTTAATTTATCAAAATCGGTCCAATAATTTATGAGCTTTCGTATAATATGCATGGAAAATAATTATTTTTCCTTTTGACTTCGCCGCTTGACTTTTGATCTACACGTGTTGTAGTTCTGGTATGTATATGGGTCGTCTGCTTAAAATATTATAAGTAGTAAAATAGTAATTTTGCAAGATTTCTTTTCAAAAGTTGCCTGGAAGAAATCTCTCTATGATTAGGCCACCAGTTATTGTAATACATATTAATGTCAACAAATTATTCGACCTATCATGACAATAATATAACCTACACCGCGAGGTGCACCGTCAAATTTCACTAAAGAAAAGCTAGGCTAATACTCTAATGACAAACAATTGTTATTGTAATAATTCTTTTGCAGCGAAGCTATTGTTTCACGAGAATCAACAACAGTTACCGTTGAAATGAAATGACTTCACAACTGGGTACTTTAACTTACAGAACTAACTTCCCAACGACGGCAAGCAGCTTAATTGAAATAGTTCATTTCAAAGGAAATCTTTTTAAAAGCTTTATTTAGTTTGGTTTTGAGGAATATTTTTTTACGTAGGTACTTACGATTAAAGTTTTATGTCCGAACATTGAGGCGATTCTAATCTGAGTACGTCTTACGGCCAAATACTCATACGCAAATTAAATTTAAGCACGCCTTTAGACTCGTAATTTTGACAGAATTGTATGGCGAACTGTCAGATCTGACCGGTTTAAATTGTGCTTAATTTTAAGTTGCGTTTCAGTAGGTATTCCGGCATTAGAGTGTTTAAAATCAGTTAAAAAACTTGAGATCAAATATGTCGCGTTTGAGAATTCGGGTGTTATTGGTGTAACCATTATACGAATTATATCAAAGTGTACTGCATTATATAAAGATGTTTGACGGAAAACGCCGTTAGAGGAAAAGCTGCCTACTTAAAGTTTAATTCCTTTTTAATGTTTATCGTGTTTACATAAATTAAGTGTTTATAAAATAACACTATTTATCGGACTATGTCCATTGTAAAATAGCCATTGAGACTAAATTTAACTTGAGAAAATAGATTCAAACCATTGAAAAATAATCTATAAATATTGGAAAATCCTTCTAATGTTATAAATGGAAAGTTCGTGAAAATGTATATCCCATATATATGTATGTTTGTTATGCTTTCACGCAAAAACGGCTGGCCCGATTTCGGTGAAATTCGGTACGTAGATAGGTGATACCTTGGATTAACACTAGGATACTTTATATCTCGGTGTTGCCCCGGGAACGGGAATTACGTGGATAAAATCGCGAGACACGGCTAGTAATCCATATAATAACATACTAAGGTCACAAAGATAAAAACGAATAAAATGATAAATAATAACGAATATAAAAAAGCAAGTGTTTCAAACAAGACCTCGTCTCGGTAACTTCAGTCGAGGCATCATTAACCTATATTAAAATCACGCTGAAAGGTCATTACAATTATTTCTTTCTTTATAAAAAGTATAACACGGCAGAATTGTAACGATATACAAGAGTTAACAGGTATACTGTTCCTCACAACATTTTAACTTGGTCTTTAATAATAGTTCTTATACAGACTGTAATGTTAATTTTACTGTTCGTTTTGTTCAATCATTAAATATTGAGAGAATTTATTGTAACAATCTTACTATCAGTCGAAGGTTAAGTTAAGTAGAAAGGAATAAATTTGAACTGAATTATAAAGAGGTTTAATTCAGTTTCTTAAATAACCGGAACCGGAACACAGATATTTTGTTAAATCAGTCCAGTACTTCCAAAGTTAATTTAATGCAAACAAACCAGTTAATCTATCGTCTTTACTAAAATAATCTCTTTAAATAAAAGTTAAAACCTTTAGTCAATAAATTTGCATTTCAAATAAATTAACTATTCAAAACTTAATGCTAACAGTCTACTACCTATTACAAGCTATCTTTAGTTATATAAAGTTTTCAGGAAAAAAAACAGTGCAAAAGCTTCCGTTCCAAGTGCTACCGCGTCCGAGCCGTTTCATACATCTTTAATGTGAAGATATTTATATTTAAGAGGCGAGGTTTTGTTCTGAAACGCTTCAAAAGAAGAATGAGGCAAGTTTTCGCATAAATAAAAGTTTTACCTTCGCGATGACGCGCAAACACTGCAACGTGCGATGGGCTTATTTATTTATTCATTAGCTACAGGCTTTTAGTCGTTTGAGTCGTAAAAGCCTATTTATTTTAATATATAAAAAAATAACAAACTAAAAAAACAAAATCAAACATACGATGGAATGGCTGTTAGTCGTTCCCTTTTTAGATGTTGGTTATTTATATATCCTCTTTATTGCGACGCGGAAGAAGGACAAACAAAAGAACAATTATAGCATATTAAATTACGAAGATTTATATTTCTTTAGAATACATACATATAAGCATTCAGAGAACATCCTAAACCTGTAATATTACAAATTTATTTTCTTGTGTGGGAATCGAACCCACAGCTCCACAGTAGGCTTCTGTGCAGAAGGCATTGAACATTAGGTATATTTATGAACTAAATATTTGGCTATAAAAGAAAAAAATATAGTACAGGATAACAGACACCCACCAAAACCCCACGTAGGGGTCACCAGGACCTTGGCAGACTTTTCCGCAAAAAACAAGTAACCGAGCTATAACAAAACATGCATAAGAAATAAAGGATGAAGATTCACAAATTACACAAAATGAAAAATATGTTTTCTAAAAGCCTTGTCGAGTTTACAAAATCGAGTAGACCCATTGAAACAGCGAAATATTTTTTTATTTTATTTTATTTTAAAAATATTATTTTGTTTTATATTTTATAGTGCTTTTTAAATTGAAAATTGAAATTATATTTGTGACCCTTATACTCAAAAACTACTGAGGTATGGCATATAGATTACTACATCCTAAATTATCTATTGACATGGGAACATAAACAATAGAGTTAGTATTCTACATAATCTATCTATACATATAATAAAAATGTAACGAGTCGCTGTCTGTACATGGAAGATATATGAGAAAAAATATTATAGGAGACCTTTATCAACGCAATAGAACCCAAAACAGTGATTTTTGACATTTTTGTCTGTTTGTCGTTGTCGTTTGTCGCGGGCACAGCTAGTCCAAAAATATAATTTACATTTAAAACTTATCTTTTAATTCTGGAAAATATTTAATGGAAAAATACATTTGTATGTCTGACGTGGACCTAGATGTCGCTGTAATAAAATAAGTGATGTGAGGTTTTATTTTTATAATCAAAACTAGCGAGCTGCCCCGGCGTCCCACGCTTATATGTTGCACGTATTACATGTAAACCGCTTGAATCACTTCATCTATCTATAATATAATAAATCACGTCAAAATCCGTTTTTTTATATAATACGGGGCATACAAACTGGCGCGTCACTTGATGGAAAGTGATCAGCGCCGTCCATGAGCACTCGTGATGTCGCGAGTATGTTGCCGGCCTTTTAAGAAAAGGTACGCTCTTCTTTAAAAGGTTCCTATGTCGTATGTGTTCGGAAACGCTGCATGAGGAAGCTGATTCCACAAGATGGTCGTGCGTGGCAAAAAGTTCCTGCGGGAACGCACTGTGCTTGACTACCAGCTGTCAAGGTGGTGAGGATGGTATTGTAACCTGTGGCGTGCAGTGAGGTGGTGGATATCAGCGGCAGGTATCAGACCGAACAACTCCTCTGAGCACTCCCCATGATAGTTGTATACTTTTAAAGATTTAAGCATATATAGAGACTGACAGACGAAACGACTTGTTTTAGATTAGGTTTTGATAAAAAGTCAATCTCATAGCCACCAACCGTCCCCCTCCACTTTCCTTCTAATAAAAGTTTCTTCATTTGTGTATCAGCTAAGAGCCGACTTTTAATTTTGTTCGTTCTTAATTTCGACGCTGAAACTTGTTAAAAACGACTGGCGATTGACATCTTTTGTTTTGTAATTATAAACTTTCCTAACTCGCTGTACGTCCGGTAATATAATTTAAAGTTGTATTTAAAAATCGTTTACTTAAAACTAGGCGATACCCGCTGTTATTTCCGGGTTAAAACCGTTAGGTTTTTAACAGTTTACAGTATTACTTGTAATAATACTGTTTTTTTCGTAGAATATGTACATATAGGAACAAATTTTATGATTTCATTATAGTGTCAAATGTCAAAATTTTACTGACCAAAAGCTGTGCTACAGCACAGCTTATTTATTTTGAAAACTCAATTTAAACCCATCAAATAAATAAATAGTTGAAAGTTTAACATTTTCAAATAATGTCAAAACAAACGAAATATTTGGTCTGTCAATTGTGTGTGAGACGTGTTTATAAATAATATTACTGTGAACATTAAAATAAACTTTGTTTAAAAAGGATTATTCAAAACTAAGATAGGTACTACATTTAATATGAATCCTCATACAATAAATAGCGATCAAACGCTAGTTGCATAACTAATACGATTACAATATTTAATCGATTATAACGGTATTTGCGATACATGGAGGCATTAAACAAATCGTAGGGACAAAGCAAAACAAGGTTTATTCGGAAAGCCGACGATCCGATGATCCGATTAGCGCATCCAATAAACAACGAACGGGCGATGTTATTAATTTTCGATTGATTCAGATGCTGGCAAGCTATTGTGCTTATTTTTTTTTATCGAAGCTGAATGAATTTTTTTCTTGGCCTGTCAGGACTAGGGGTGTTAATGTTAACACATACGCGATTCTTGACGAATTCGTAAAATTTCTCCATACAGTTTTTATTGTAGTTGTTCTCGAATTATAAGTGGTGTAGCTAGCGTGGAATTATTTGTTTTTTAATTAATCAATGTCAAGATACGTTAACTTTTCGACGGATGGGAGGTTAGTGATTTTACTAATTACTCTTACTGCAAGTGTTTATTGGATGATGTTGATGATATATCAGTCCGATGTTATGGCAACTTGTTTTTCCCATACATTTATAAAAAGAATGAAAAAAGGCATCCGCTTATTCTCGCTTCCAGAATTATTAGCCACTAAGGAAATTTTCTGTTGCCTTTTTATTAAACACAGATATACATGCGACGTTTTTCAATAAAAGCCCACAAGTTAATCGAGAAATATTGATAAAATTCGTAGAGTTCAAAAGGTTGGCGATACCAGCACGTCTCGACGCGTCTGCCGGACCCATTGGCAATTTCCTCTTACGGCGTCATCGCGTGCCGATTGACGGTTTTCCTTTTTAATTATCACCATTTGCATTACAGACCTTCGTAGCAGTATTTGGGCTTATGCTAAAGAGTTACAGATACATATTGTTCATAGTGAAGTTCTTAAAAACTAAATAGAAATCAAAATATCTTAATAGCTAAGCTTAAAAAAAACATTTTTTTAAATAAAAATCTCTTTGCTAAAAATATTATTTTATAGGTACGTATTACTTAATGATTACATAGTATAAAACAAAGTCGCTGCCTGTCTGTCCCTATGTATGCTTAGATCTTTAAATTTTGATGCAGTTTTTTTAATAGATAAAGTGATTCTTAAGGAAGGTTTATATGTATACTACATGCATAATATAGTAGAGAAAGACTGACAAATTTAGAAGTTTCATAATATAAAGCTTAATTAATCTGTAACTATTTATTAATCTACTTATATACTTTTTGAAAGATGTTGTATGTTGATCCATACTGTATTATTTTAGCTTTGTACAATTAAATCCTGAAGTTTAGAATGATTGAATGAACTAATAATTGAGCGATTGAACGATAGACTAATTGATTTATTGAATTAATTGAAGAACGAATGATTGAATGAGAGAAGTGTAAATGAATGAAATTAACAAATAAAAATAGTACAAGACGAGTACACACAAACAGCAATTATGAAACAAGAAAGGAACTTATCATTTTCCTTTGTCACATCGCAATACCGTAAACAATGGCTGAAACTTTTAAATTGTAACTCGAGTAAAACTTCCCGAGAATAAATAGGAAACGTCTTCGTCTCTAAATAGTGGTCTGGTACACAATTGTACGTTTCTTTGTTCTTATACTGGTGTACATTTTTACTAAGGGGAAGTACTGTCAAATAGTATACCAACCTATCCTACTTTCTACTACTGATATTACCTATATACACTGTTACACAAAATTATGTTAGGGGGTGTGGATGTTTACTCTTATAGGCAAGATAGTATATTGTGTTGATTTAACCAAAATTTAATTACCTATTTTTCCTTTATATAGAATTGTAGGTATTTTTTACCAGTGCCACAAGAATGGAAATTACTTGCTATGGGCTTAGTAACATGGTAATTTAAAAACATCGATACAAATAGCGGTTTTAACATTAAAGTATCGCTTATCATATTATTATAGCATAATTAAGTTCAGCCTTACAATCTAGCCCCAAAAATAAATACCTGATTTTTAAATTTTCATAATATTACAAAGATAATTTCTACAACATATAATAAACGATTAATTTAGATAACCAAGGCTACTACATATAGCAACCAGCTAAACATATAGTATCATAATTACATAGCATACGGCTGAATTCAATCAAGCTCCGGGGTAGATAGTTCATTAATTCTCACACTACATTTGACTTCAGTTAATCTTTCGGAAGACTGACTTATAGCTGCTAACCCGAGCTAGCGTCCAAGCTATGAGTGGTCGCGAATTATAAAGGTAAGAATAATAGAGCAACAAACTCGTTGTACCATACCATACTTATGGGTGGTCACCGGGTAATACGCCAAAACCAAAAAAAAATGAAAAATACCTCACTAGTAAAAACCTAACATATTACAAACTAATAGCGCTTTTAAAGGATTTTTTTTTATCTTTTAATAACGTGCAACGAAGCTACGAAGGTCACAGAAATAGTCACAGATTTTCATATGAACTTTGACCCCCCTATAATGTTTCCATTATTTTAAGATGTTATTCGGGGCGGGAACATATCCAATGAACCAAAAACCATTAAAATTGATCTAGCCGATCTCGAGTTATAAGTGTTATAACAAAATCGATTTTGTTTTATATATAAATACTTATCTAATTATAAAAAACAACTTTTTGCATTCGTCTTTCACCTTTAACTGGGACAGTGGCGTTAATCAATGAAGCGACGAAAATTTTATTAAATATTCCATCCGTAACACAGTAATATTGTGAACGCTGTAATAATTTACGCAACAATTGTATCTGGTAACACAGTTTACTTTTTAGCTTGAAATTTTTATACGATTTTAAAAAAGTAAGTACCTATATTATAATCATAAGTTATAAAATCCCAAATATGTAACAATTATCGATCGAAAACATTTTCAATCGATTATATTTAACCGATTATGTAATCATTATTTTATATTTTATATTTAGTCCTATGTCTACCCGTGCGAAGCCGGGACGGGCCGCTAGTATAATGTAAAACGTCACCTGTGTTGAAATTTTGACCTTTGACCATCAGATGGCTCGCCCGCTCTTTGACACCCTGCAACATAGAAAATTAAACCAGAAAAAATTAGAAATCTTGTTCTTACCAAAGCGCATTAGACCTCAAATATAAAGTTGAAGTAAACAACATCAATATGCAACAGAATTCCAGCTACGTGATGTTTGAAAGGCTTCCCCGGGGATTATTTTAAGGCCGTAGTGCTTTCATGAATATCTTGAAATATTTTTAATTTTTCTCCTGAAAGCCGGGGCCAGGGTATGTAGGCTTTAGGCTTGGCAGGCGGTTTTAAACTGGCAAAATGTAAGTAGCTCACTCTGAAAGAAATTCCTTAATGCAAAGAATCTAAACTTTCTTAGCTTTTCAACTATTCATATGCTATGAATGAGATTGATGGAATATTAAAAAAAAACTGAATTAATTATCAAAATAAGCAAAAGTTTATTTGTTATAAAAGTATTGTTATGGGAACTTAGGACAGTATTGACGCTTTTAAAATAATATAATTAAAAAATAATATACCTATATTAAATAAAAACGTGTTACTTATAAATTTAATGATTTTAGTTTGCAGAGGTTTCTAGATATTTTTTTTTATATGTCATCTCTAAGGAGATAACATTTCTTACCCGTTGCTTTTCAAACACAATCTTAACAGCAGCTCACAAAGACACAAGACTCAGAAAAATCTCAATTAAGTAAGTATTAAGATTTCCTGAATCATACAATTACACAAAACGAAAGAACCACAAGTTTTAATCTGCATAACAATACAAAATCAACATATTGTAATAGTAGAAATTCATTCCGCTGAACTAAAGACAAAAGGCACTCGAAGAAAAAAATGGAATGAATAAAGTCCGTTTCGTCATCTTGGAAACGGCGGCGGATCTTAAAAATTCATTGATGCAAATGTCGAGTCGTCTTCATACAATATTTGAAGCGTTTTACGGAATTTAGGAATCAAAACGAACAAAAGCGACACTGGGACTCGTGCTGCGTTTACTTTCAAGAGAATGCAACTGTAGCTAGTGCATCAACCTACACTCTGAACCAACTTTGCAACGTAAAATATCGTTTACATAGTTATATTTATCACACAAAAGACTTAATCTTAATATTTTGCATTTTATTACGTAATTTATTAAACCAGGCTTACGTACCTATGGTAAAGAAAGTCCCTAAGACTGATTTATATTATAATATTGTTTCAATAACTTAACCGGTCGTATAAGTCTTGAATGTCTTTAGGGCAATATAAAATTTTGGTCCTTCGAGCTGCAATCAACCTTTAGTCCAGTAGACATCAATAATAATAGCCTTTATTAACAGTATTACGTTGCATTTTATATTATTAAGTTAAATCGGATACAAGTTTACTGATTGCCTTGTTCTCTGATAGGCCTCGCTGAGAAATCTCCACGATGGTCTGTCTGCCTCTATTCTCGCCCTCGTTGTGCCAGTAGCTTAATAGCTAGCTAATGCTAGTTGACAAATCAGTGATTCCAGTCACTGGCCAACCGTGAGCAGTCCCCTAACCCTATTAGACTATCTAGGTAGAGACAGCGAAGGCGGAAATAAAGTACAACGGAGAAAAAGATTCATTTGCCCGAAGACTGTGTGCTAATAAACTTAACTAGGACCATTCGAGCGATGTGATTTTAAACCTACGTAGCGAATATTTTATATTTAATTTCTTTTCATAATTTTTCTACTTGATTATCTCTTAGTATTTCTTAAGAAAATACTAGAAATGGCACACAAAGTTTCATTAGAGAAGAATTTTTAAATTGAATGTTCATGTTCATACAACCAAGTTTAATTTTGTTTCAGGGAAAAGTAATATATTGCCGTAATTAATTATTAAGCTATAATAACAAAGCAAAAAGTAAAATCATATCACTCGATACATTAAGTTGATAGCCAGCTATTTATCGGATTTCACCTCAAAACATTCGCTTGACAAATAGCGTCATCTATGAACGACAATACCACATTAAATATAAAGCAATGGCGTTTAACCCGCCGAGGCACGCCGGGTCATTTAGGCAGATAACGCGTAGATTTATGCGAAGTGATTTTTAACCCTTATAACCCGATAGCTAACCGGTTCGCTTGATAAATGACGCGTTTTGCGACCTAAATTTGTATGTTGTGACAGTTTTTATCATTCTATCATTGTAAATGTTAGTTTGTGATTGATCGCTTTATTCCGCTTCGTGGTTTAGTGCGGTAAATGTGAAACACAGCCTATTTGTAGGAATAGTTCGATTCGCTTTGAAACACTAACGCGATATATCAGTATTTCAATAATGATTATACAGATATGATGATCATGAAATCAAGTACTCAGACCATATTCATTAAAATTGTCCTTTATATAGTTTATATCACAACCCCGGTCTCTAAACATACGCTAAAAAGAGCAAAACTAAACTAAACAACTAATAAACACCCTAAAATATATCCTTAAACCCAATCCAACTATTTCCTTAAAGCTGTTAAAACTTGAGACATAAATCGAGGAAAATATTCGACCCAAACTCCTTCAACTTCTTAAATCATTCAAGTAATTATAATCAGATTTGCAGTCTTTAAATTCAGCTCAATTTCCGTAACAGTGTCGAGTGTCAAACAAATAAGTTAGGGGTCTAAAGTAACCCGAGACGATACAAGTGTCGTTAATCATTGGGATAGTTACAACGGGTTGACTGCTTTTGTGGTTCAAGTTTGTTATTAAGATTATGTATTGAGAAGGCTACTTCAACTGTTGGGTGTGAGTTTGAATTTTGCTCGTTAACGATTCGCGCGTCCCGAATGTAATGGTCAGGGGTCTTAGTGACCTACTGCTCTATTAACAGTTCTTTTAATACATACGTATTTCTAGCATTTCATAGCGATAGGTGCTTTCAGAACCAATTGTAACTTATTAAAGTTATACCATGACTTTTAATTTACAGTAGTTGTTTTTTGTATGTTTGATGTTTTTACAAGTAATTGTTAACTTTTTTAAGACTCCTACGAATCTAAATACAATTTTATTTTGTGTCTTAGCATTAAAATGGAAGTCTCTTGCCCAGTGCATGACTAAATAAAAGTCCCCAACTCATAAATGAGTCACGAACAGGTCCCTATTTTACAACCAATCAAATTGCGATGTAAAACTACTGTGCGTGACGTGGGGGCAAAAAGTACCCCCGGGGACCAGTAAAACTTCTTTATCGCAGCATTTTAGTGTTACCGTCCGTTATTAGTGGGGTACATGTGAGAATGGGGTCTTAGCAACTGATGTTAAAGTAATGGGTCAAATAGACCGTGAGTACTTTCTTTGATGAAGAAAATCAGCTGTAGGCGTTTACAGGGTTATCGAAAAATATTTTGTTTGTATTATATTTGTTTGTTTTGTGAAGATACCTTTAAGGACAAGATTTATGCAAGTTATGATTAATGTTTTCGTTAACCAGACCAATATGTAAATCGATAATCACATCTGTTAAAAGTTAAGCTATAAGTTAATTTAACATAACAACAGAGGTAGCACAATTGTTGGATAGGGTTCGATCACCATACTGAAAAACAAATTAATGGTTTATTTCTGGAATCAGGGTGTTATCTACTATACGTATTTATTGATACAAAAAATTATGTATATGTAATCCGTTATCCAGCCATAACACAAGCTCTGTCTTACAATAAGCAATTATAAGTATTATTAATATCCAAAGAACCTTCCCCTTCGCCAATAATTCTAATTCAAATAATTAATTAAATGGACGTTCGTACGGATAACAAAAAACATTACCTAAGTACCGACTTCAAAACGTAAAACCATTCCTTCAATCGACCATCAATTAAATTAGATCCATTGTGCTCTGCAAAACATCAAATAAACATTCAATTTCTACGTGAATTTCGACCTTATTCATATAATGTTAAGGCTCATATTGACTTGGATGTTTGGTTGGGGGTAACCAAAATACTGCCCCAAAATTTCTAGAAAGGGAAGCTGGTCTTAACCCAAGGGAATCGTTGTGCAACTGTTTGTTCTAAGGGGATTAAAATTAGGTAGCTTTGCTAGTTGCTTGCAATAAGTTAAACCTATTGACAGTAACCTAGTGTCTCTTTAGATTTAAATATAGAAAAACCAACTTTACCAAAAGCTGTTTTGGAGGTAAAAAATCCTGTTGTATTTTTTGTAGTCTTTTAAAATGATATTTAAAAAATTTAGGATTCAACAACATTTTAAACATATATCGCTGCTCATATAATTCAAAAGTATCATAAATTTGAAATTACTTGAACTGGTATTATAATCATTATAATATTATATTGTTTTTTACCATGACGATTCAGAAGTGACACACACACACACATCGAATTGACTTTGATGTTAACTTTGACTTCGTTTAAACCTTATACAGGTTTAATTACGACTGAAATCTCGTAATGTACTTTATTATTTCAAATTATTCTATTCTACAATATCCAAAATACAGGAAATGCGATTATTTCGTCTTGCTTCTATTCATTATAATACCAGGTTCCCAGCGGCGCGAAGGAGCTATAAATTTGGAGAAATTATTGTGATCACGAAAATTATATAGTCGAGATGATAAACGTCACGTCACGATAACGCGCGCCAATTAACTTGTTAAACGTTGCTATTTTATTAAGTCATATTGAAATTAAATACTTTTGAACTAGACTAGCTTTTGTCCCGTGATCGCGTCTGTTTGATAGTCAATTTTTATATGAAGTTTGATGTAAGGTATATACAAATTTATTTACTAGTTACAACAGTAATCTTAAAAGTATTAGGAAATAATTTGAATTAAATAAAAAATTACAATTTTATTTTCTAAAAATAAGTACATTCCAGACGTTATCCTTTAATTTTTAACATCAATACCGTGCGACATTACTCAAACACGATACCCTCGAGGTGGCTATTAAGAAACACAAGCGAACACGTACGGAATAGTTCCCCAGCACTAGCAGTATGCACAAAACTTCCCTCTGCATTCAAATTACCTTAGGGAATATCCCGGGACAAAGATTTAGAGCCGTCTATCTTCCCGGGGAAGTCAAGATTATTATTTTGTTATTTATTTAATTTAAAATGTATTATATATTATTCATGATGTAATGTATTAAGAAAATTTACTCTTGCGAGAAAGACTATTAAATTTCCTGATGATGCATCTTTATACTACCTCGAAGTGAAAATAAAAAAATATATAGCCAGTGTCCCTAAGGATTTTCTTTCCACAATTTTGTCGTCTAATAAAACTTTATTTACTTAAATTCCCTTTTGTCACAAATCCTTCCATTGTTCATTTTTAAAAGTTTGCAACGCAGTAGTGAAGATCTTAGTTTTGCGACTGTTCTAAAGTAAATATATAAACCCATTCACCCAAAACCATTACCCTTCTATACTTCACCGTAGTCGAGTAAAAAGGTGATTCATATCCAGTAACTACAACTCTAGGTACGCCATGTAAACCCTGTATTAAGTAATTTAGTTTTGTTTCAAGACGTGCTCTTAGCGCTTCAATTGTTATGAACTACAAAGGAATATGATTATTTTATGTACACACAGGAATTCATTAAGTTCTTATACAAAATTCAGTTGCAAACGTTTCCCCCTTGCTAGTATATTAGCAATGTATGCGACGGCGACGTTGCTATTATTTTGTTTAAGGCGTATTATATTTGACGAAAGTTTAAATTAGGGTAATAAATTTTAAGAATGTTTTTGCCAACTTTTGGTGGCATACATACATATATACAACACCATAAATATTCCTGATAATATTACACTGAATGACTATGTAATAATTATTTGCAAGAGTTATATATGTAGTAAGGGTAAATAGTCAGTCATTATAATTTATACTTCTTATTAAAATGGAATTTGGCATACAAGTAGATGAAAATAGCTGAACACATACGATACTATTTATCAAGGTATTGGAAATTTGAATACATTGGGTCGACAACTACACGAGCAAAACCGACGGCTCAGGCGATAACCTAAATGTTTACTTTAGGCTTTGAAAACACCACTGATCTAGACTAAACAAAAATAACACATTTCAAGCACTAATTAATAGCATTAATTTCCAACGAAATTTGAACAGTCATTAATTGCTCTGATCCCGGGTCCTTTAACCGTGTCTGGGGTCATTTAACTGAATGTATTAGCGAAGGGTTAGCCGATCGACTGGAAATATGTAATGTTTTTTATTTTGGCTATTTGAGAGTTTTTTTTTTGTTCTTCGTTGATATTGTGTTTAGGGTTGCGTTGCTGAATAAAATTTAACCGTTGCGTTGTCTGTCTGTAGTAAAAGAGCGTAAATTTAAAACTTATAAAGTACTTTTCGTAGACCTACAAATTTGAGTTTGTACAAGGAATTTATATTTATTAAAGGAGTCTTATTAAACTTAATTATTTTGACGTCCAGCAATATTTTAGTGCCTACTAAATAATAACTAGAAAGTGCGTTAAGTAAATATTATAATTTAACGCTTGACAGACGTTTTAATTTACAAAATAATTGAGTTCATTTTTTATTGAAGTATGATATAAGCCATAAATGTTTTTAAATATTTAAGGTTTTTTATGTTGAAAAATGTAGGATCAATACACGCGAAGCCGGGTTGATCTCTAGTGAATTTATTTCGTTACCAAAACAGTAGATTTTGAAGAAAGACATTTTATTTTAAAACGCCGAATATAGTTTTCGACAATTTAAAAATAAGAAATCAAGGCACATATTTAATTTGAAAAGTCTGAAATACACGTGAATACAAACGTTTTCACAGCAGACAACATTGAAAGGCTCTCACAGCCTAACTCATTACAGATACCTTCAGTTAACACTATGAAACTTTCTAAACGCTGGGCTTCTTACACGTTAGAGAGAGACGGACCTCTTTTATGAATTTCACAATGATATTTGAAAGTAAAGAGCTTTACGTGTGGTTGACTCAAAAAAAACTATTATTCGGTTAATGAATACTTACATTGATAGCTAATTTTAATTAAATTTGACATTACATGCTTATTGACATAACATTTACCATAATACTATTTTATTGACATAACTTTTTATAATGTATAATTGCAATAATGTAATTTAATATTAAATAGTAATGTTGTATCCAGAATTATGATTGTGTGGAGCTTGTTGCTTACCAATGTATTGGTTTTTTTAGCAATAAATTATTATTATTATTATTATAAAATATGGGAGCCTGTGCTTTTTCTCTGTTCAAAGTACCACAGTGATTTAGCTTCACAATAACTAGTAAAAATATATTCCAAATTAATCGAGTAATTTACGAGCCTCTTGACTGACAATAAGTATACATGATACAAAGGTCTGGAGAACTTTATACCGCCTAAAATGATATGGACGGACCAGATAAAAAGAGCAGCATTAATGAATGCTCGGAAAGGACAGAAGTTAGAGAAGAATGGCGGCGAATTGTTAAGGATGCCACGAGACTGGTGTCATGATGAACACGACTACTCTGTCAAGAGTGATACGCCGAAGAAGAAGATGCTATAAATGAGTAGACTTGGAATTTTACAATCCCAATAAACATTATATCAAGTAATTGAAATGCGTATCAACTAGGCTACATATAGTATCACTTTTGAATCGTTGAGGTCGAGGTATTACCAAACATTTATTTACCACCGGGTTGGAAGGCAATTTCTCCAGAAAAAACCCGGCAAAAACCGGCATTTAAAAATTAAAGTTATAAAGTAATTGTTATGTGACTATGTGGGTTATAAAATTGATTGTATATTTCTACCAAAATTTTTATTACGTAATGCTTTACTCAGGGTTTATCAGGGTACTCGGTCAGCGGACCCCACTTTAAGAAACCCTG
>DWAJ01001397.1:0-22619 GCA_018238005.1 Eurema mandarina | reverse complement strand
GTTATATCTCAAGATAATTGTCTAAATTACTTGAAAAAATATTTGTCCTACAAAATCTATGGTTTGATATAAAGAGTCCCCTCTTTCCAACATGTATCGATAACGAGGTCATAAATTATTACTAACCAGGTGATTTTTATTTTTTACTTAGTTAGTTATTAGTATTATTTAACAAACATATTGTCCTACAAATTTCGTGGTACGTTTTTCCGGTCCTACGCTCAGACATTGTTAATAACACGAGACCCATTTTTCTCGAGGTTTTTGTTAACTTTTATACATTACTATGGCTCTTAATATATAAATATTAATAACTTAATAAATTCTCTTATATTTAAAACTAGTAACCAGTCCCGGCTTCGCAGGTATATATTATGCATACATCATCATACATGTAACATATAAACCTTGCTATAGAACCACTCTATCTATTTAAAAAAACTGCATAAACAGCGGTTGCGTAGTTTTAAAGATTTAAGCATACATAGGGACAGACACAAGAAAGTGACTTTGTTTTATACTATGTAATGATAATTTTGTATTTAAATTTAGATGGAGGAATCACTAGACGGTCGCGAGAGCAGTCACAGCGCGGCCGGATTCGATTCGGCGGCCATCTTAAATGACAATGTGTCACCTACTACCAGCTTTTGCTACAATATACCTAATTTATTTAATAGGTAATTAATTACAATAGTATAAAAGACTACATTAAAATAAAATAACTTTTGATTAGATAAGTTCAAAATTATAAATTTTATGTTGTTATTTGGAGATAATAATTTTTTAAACAGCAATTACTTACCTACGTAAAAAGTATTTGCTGTTTAAAATAGAGTTAATGTTTTAAAGATACAAGAGTGCATACATTTTTAAATTATTAAACATAGAACATGTTAGTAATTTTGAATATTATATTTATATAATTTTATTGTCAAATGTACTTCAACTTTGTAAGAAGCAGTAACATTATGTCCTTACTATTATACAAGTCTAACAATTGACTGTTTTAAGGAATAATAAAGAGCTATACTATAGCCATATTCATTATAAGGAAATATTAAGAGCCACACACAAAAGAGCTGGTATGGGTTTTAACTTTACCAGATATTGAGTAAGTCCCGTCGGAGAATAATTTCCTGGTTTTTATTAAATACAGCAACATTATCGGTTACAAGGCTGTAAACGAAAAAAAAAATTAAATTTCATTTGAAAAATCGCACATAAGTCTGATTATAAAGTATTTTTTTTATGTTTTTCTTGTAAACCGTTTCAGTTTAGGACCAGCATCTCTTTGCGAACGCCCTGAGACAGAAGTAGGAGACAGTTACGGCAATCAAGAGCCAGGAGATGACGGTGAAAACCACCAGTTCGAAGACGATGAAGAGTTCTCACCTAACTCCAGTAAGAATATTTTAATACCAATAATAATTTTATCTTTATTTTTTAATAGCTCTCAAGAATAAATTCAAAAGTTTTGTTTGAATGAGAATAGTTATTAATTTTTAAAATGTTTTGCATTTATAATAATAATATTATTAAAATAGAAGAATTTGTATATTTTTTACGTTAACCAATTATTTGTACCTATATCCGATTACTACATTTATAAATATTATTATATCGTCTTATAGTCATCATTCAACTTTTTAACAAAGAAAAACGAAAAGCTTATAGTATTTTTTTAATGGTAATTTGACGACATTTATTTTTTATTTATTAGGTTCCAAAAGCGGTGATTTACCAAAGAGAAAACAACGGAGGTACAGGTGAGATAAACAAACAATATATATTCCTTTCTTTTGTATTATTAATGTTTTATTTTTGGGTTGCCTGGAAGAACCTACTTCAAGTGATAAGGTTTTATTTGTCTAGTTTTCGAGATTCCCTTGTGTAAATAAGGGTAATTAAATAAATATATTTAAACCTATATCTACGTAATGACCAAGATTCCATAATAACTTAGCAATTAATTAAATATCTCTTTAGTGAGTCCATTTGATGTTATTGCAAGTGCTTCAATGTAGATAGTTTTACTTTACCTTTGCCTAGATTCCATTTCTTCTTCCTACTCTAACTGTTAATTAAATGGGTCGAAAAATTTGCATTAAAGCACACCTCTATTAGAATCAGACGTTTACATTTTAAATTACCTACTTTGCTATAGGTATTGCTAGGTACATTTTTATTAAAATATCTAATGAAATAAATAAATAAGCAAATAAATGATAGTGTTTTTAAATACCAAATAAGCAATATTGTATTGACTTTAAAACAATACTATTGAAATGACTCGCACGATATTTGTAATACCTTATTCTTCTTTTTCGGCGTGTCATTTCTGTCAGAGTAGTCGTGACGTCATCACGACACCTAATCCATAGATACGATGCGCCCTTCATGGGGCCACCTGTTACACTCTTTATTCGGTATGTCCTGGTCATATCTTTGATATCCCGGAAACCCACTACTAAGCTGTCAAGCTCGAGTATTCATGGGCGGCAATGACCACTTCCTTCATTATTTGCCAACTCTATTTTTAAGCTGTCTGTCTTAAATTATGTTTCAATAATTGCACTAGCAAAGATACCAATTAATAATAATAATGCGCCGTTTTCAGAACAACATTCTCGAATATTCAGCTGGAACAATTAGAAGCAGCGTTCCATAAGACGCACTACCCCGACGTGTTCTTCCGAGAGGAGCTGGCTATGAGGATAGACCTGACTGAAGCCAGAGTACAGGTGAGCTTAATCTTTGTCTGGTTTAATAGGATTTTCGTTCTTCACAGAATTGACTGTGAAGATGGCCGGGATTGCTACTTGCGGTGGTAAGACGGAATGCAGTTGGTTTTGGTCGATGGAAGTCTGACATAACAATGGTCAGAGGACCATGTTCCATCATCATCAGAGAGCTCGGGGAGAGCTGCGAAGCCAATGGGTCTTACGATGATTCCTCCATTACAAAAAATGCTTTTCATACTGCTCTCTATTGGAGAAAACGATTGAAGTTTGTTCTGCAGTCTCGAAGACGAAGAAGATACGATACATATAAACACAAAAATAAAACCTCTATTCTTTCTATCTCTAAACGTTTATCTAGGCATAGTAAGCTATCGTAATACATATGGTATAAGTAGCGTCACGAATCTTTAGCGCTGAACGAAACCTGCGCAGAAGGCAAAAATAAGGTATCGAGGGGACGGCACGGCCGCACGGTCGGGTGCGCGAGCGTTGACTGGTTTCCCAATCGTGTTGTCTTTCTCGCACCAATACATTAATTACGAGCGCGATTCTACCGGTGCGCAGCTATTCTCGTCCAGCGCTAAACATCCGTGACGCGACCTATACGTAGGCAATACTTGTTGAATTAAGCAATTGTACTTCTTTATTTCGTATGTTCTTTCAGGTATGGTTCCAAAACCGAAGAGCAAAATGGCGCAAGCAACAGAAAGCGGGTTGCGAGCCGTACCCCCCGCGCGCCCGCACCCCAGAACAGCGCTCGCCCTCCGCCCTCGCGCTGGAGATGAGAGACTTCATCACAATACCAGGTGAAGCCAGCCACTGTTATTTACTATTTAAATATATACGAAAATTGTAAATGTTTATAATTTTTCAATTTTGGTTTCATGAAAGAGGTCGTAGTGACGGGCAAACACGGAAATTAATATTCAAAGTATATATTGGAAGTATAATTAGATAAATGATCATTTTATACTTTACAAGAAAACCTATTTACTTTTAATTTGATATACTTTTTCATTTACAACAAATTAATGTAAAACATAATCAGCCTTATAAAGCATATGGTTATATGTAGTTGGTAGCCGGGGATGAATCCTAAAATAGTTCAAAACGTATAATAAAGCAGTGATCATTAATGCAACAGAGTATTAATGAACGTGACCCAATTTTGAAGTGTTGCCTACTTTCACGAGAACTGATCCAAAAGTAATTGTCATCGATGTAATACAATGTCAATGAGTTCCATCTCATTTTGTTGTTTTGTTGAACGTAATGTTGAGATGTTTACGTAATCTTTCATAAATTTCTTCATAAAATCTTATACATTTATTGATGTTGATGTTAAAAATCGTATTAAAAGCTTTATTTTTTCTACTTATTTCAGTCTCTTCCCCACAAATCATCAACATGGCCGAAACATCGCATCAAAATAATTACGTTACGAAGAATAAACAACCGGCGCCAGCTATACACATTTCTGCTTTACCCACGAGGCAAAATTCCCAACTCGATCTGCCTACTTTTTCCATACCTCTGCAATATAACTTGGGAGGATTCAAAAAAGTCGACGAAGAGGTACATTTAGATTTAGAATCTTCAGATAACGCAGCCCAAAACCATTGGGATACGAGAATGATGCCTAACTTTAACCTAATGCACATTAAACCGTTGTTAGAAAACCGCGAGACCCCTGATCTTAATGAAGTTAAATATGAAGTGAAAAATGAAAATGTTAGTAGATCGAATTATAGTGAAATGCCGAACATAAGTCAGAGTCCAATTGAGTCTGAAGATATACTTGGAAAAGAAACTGTGAATGAGGGTCAGACAATATCACCAGATTTTGAAATAGAACGATATCAGTACAACGAGAGTGATAAAAGATTTAGAGAGCCTTTCGATGAAGGAATCATGGAAGACGGTAGGAACGACTTCGTATGTGAAAGCGATTTTTTGTGTAAAAATAACTTTGAGAAAATTGACGCCAAGAGAAACGAGTTCGAAGAATGCCATTTGTTAGATGGAGAGAGTAGTGGTATAAGTAATTTTGACAATAACTTATAAGATAACTTAGTATTACTTTAATATCCTCTGTTACATATCCATGTGCAATAAATAATTCTAGTCATATTTAATTAGTTTCATTAATAAAATATGTTTAATACAAGCCTATCACAAAAAATTGTTTTTAATTGAAACCATATTATAAAATCTATTGTATAAATAATTACATAGTATAAATCAAAGTCGCTATTTTTTGTATGCTTAAAACTTTAAAAATACGCATTTTCATGCAGTTTTTATCATACTGAGTGATTCAAGAGGAGGGTTTATGGGTACCTATAAATATAATACACGAATAAATGAGAAAACCGCGGGAGCAGCTAGTTAAATAATTACGAAAAACAGTTTATATTAAGAAATAGAAAACTGACAAAAATATTTTCCAAATTTTAACTTTAGTATAGACTTTATTATGAAAAAGCCTAGCGCCATACTTCGTCTAGATTCTTGCGTCTTGACCTCGCGGACTGGAACACGCCATCAAAATTATTTCCGCAATTGAAAAGCTAACTATGTATTTTAAGGCTTATCATAAATCTCACGGGTCACCGTTCATTACGGTTGACGTAAACGTAGCTTTTATTTTTATATTTTTGTACCACAGATGTAGTCTACTTTATACATTTTATTTCATTTCAGGTAATAGGAATGTTTTAGATGAAATTTATAAATAAATGTTTGATTTAAAACTATATAAACTTAACAAATAATTATTAATTTGGATGTATCATATTCCCTTTGGATCATATTAACGGAGACTGGAAACCAAACCACACTATGGCAGAATGTGTATTTTAATTTTTTTTACATATATTAATTGGCAGAAGATAATATGTTATTTCAATTATGAAACTATCATAATTGAAATAACTATATATATACCGAATATACCCAAGAATACAAATATTTTTTTAATGAATACGAATAAAATTAAACATCAAAATCGGAAGACATATTTCTTTGAAGCAGACTAATAAAATTCAATCAAAGGAAAAATTAACTACTAAAACATTAAAAAATATCAATCTAACACGTACTGTCCACTTCGCGATTCCAGCTCCCATATATCCGCGGTATATACTAACGATTTGTAAACTGTGAATGCTCGCCTGAAGTGGAGTGGATAATATATAAACATTCTGACACATTGTGCTCCTTTGTCACTCGGGAAATACTTAAGAACAGTTCAGGGACATTAACAAAAACTATGCTTATGAAAAAATGAGAACGAAACAGTAAGTATTTTTTGGGAATCTCTATTTGTGGTATTAAAGTACTAACTCGACTCAATACTCTGTAGAAAAGATTCATATTAATAATAATATTAGTCCTAGCTTTATCTTCGACTACGGATTTTTACAAACTTCATACATGCCTAGTGCCTACACATATACTTAAATACATTTTAGTTTATGAGTGCTTAAACCTTAGAACTGGAACGAAGAATTTTAATGAATTAGATAAAAAATCATAATACCGACACGGCCGATTTAGGCTAAAGACATTTTGGTTTCTATGTACGTACGTACGTACGTTTCTACGTACCTACTCGAATTGTTATTTTTTTTTTAAATTACGTGTTCACTCAAACGGTCAGCGTTTTTGTTTGTTAGTCACAGGTTAGAATTATATAAAACTTAATTATCAATTAAAAACTATTTATTTAAAGTATTAAATGAACGAGTATAAATGAAAACTAAGTCCTCGTTACCATACAACATTTTTTATTTAATTTACTGAGAACTAAATGTTAATTGATAAAAAACAAAATCAAGCAAGCAAGGATTAGGCAAGCAAAAGGGTCTAATAGAAAAACCTCTTTTTTGAAGTCAGTTGCAACATATGAAGTCCACATTATATGAATATGTATAACAACGTTACTATTTCGAAATGTAAATTTATTTGAGTTACTCATAGCTTTTATAACGCAGTTAAAGCTCGTTGTACTTGAATGAGTACTAGCGTAAGTTTTACAAAGAAAATATTGCAATTTCATGGCACCGAAGCAGGGTTCGTTTTGTGACTTGATTGCAAAGCAGCTGTTTTAATAATAACTATGCTTAACCAGTTTTATTTTAAATGAAAACATTACTTCCTTTGAGTTATTGCTTCGCTTTAAACTGATTTAATACAATTATGGTGTTATTGCAATAGAAGCATTTCTCATATTCTTAGAAATAGTATCTTGGAGTGTACTAGTACTAATGGTTTGTTATTAAAAATTCTAGGAATTAATATCTTTTGTAGAAATTAATCTGCATTTCCTTAACATTCTTAAAAGCTTTTATATTATATAATAGGATACGAATGCTCTTTTTAAAACACGGTTAAAATACGCCGAATTCTGAATCACGCTTATGACATATTTTATATTCTATATGATACAGAACATGTAGAAAGAATTTTAAAGGGTATGATATCATTTCTTTGTCCTAATTTATTTCTGAATTATAGTTTGAGTATCACATAGGAATGATTCTGTCAAGATCATGCGTGTTCTATAAAATACATAAAGCAAGCAAACTGAGCGTGTAACCTTCCTATCACACCTAACAAACGACCTGATGACCTTGAAGACCTGAACCGAAATCCACTAAACATAGCTAAGAATATTCTCGACTGATATACCTTTCAAACAAAAAACCCATTTAAATCAGATCATCCGTTTGGGAGCTACATTGCGTCAGACACACACACACACACACATGTCAAACTTATAACACTTGCGTGCAACAAATTGCGTCGGGGATTAAAAAAGTCTAGATACAATTACTCGACGATACGTAAGTTTGTACAACTAAATAACACCCAAGTAGTACAGGATTATTCCGAAAAGCAATGCATTATCCCATTGAATAAATC
This sequence comes from Eurema mandarina, assembly GCA_018238005.1. Classification (NCBI taxonomy): domain Eukaryota; kingdom Metazoa; phylum Arthropoda; class Insecta; order Lepidoptera; family Pieridae; genus Eurema; species Eurema mandarina. Next base: position 14,949 of record DWAJ01001397.1, on the reverse strand, counting down.
TTTATATAATATGATATTACACTTTGTGATGCTAGCTCGATACAGCCTCAGACTAAAACAGGTCAGTAAGCCGTCTAGGTCGAATAAGATTACCATACATTTCAATGTCACGACTCACGAGACTAAATACGGGAATATTTAACCGATTTTACAAAGGTAGGTCATGTTTTTGATGCTTTTAAGGACATTTTTGTTTCATTGAAAAGTATCTTTAGTTTTTCTTTTTTTATGAATTGACGATAAAAAAAGTATTTAAGTCAGTTCATGTTTTTAATTTATTTTGTGGCAATAAGTCGGTAAATATAATGCAATATACAACATACGTGAAATCCACAAAAAGTTATTAACTAAAAACACGGAAACGCGAATGATTTATGACTGCTCCTTATAATGGCCGCCGTAAAACCATACACTGTCATATTTAAACCTTTCCCACTTAAGTATTCAACATGGTTCATATTTCAAGTACAGAATGATAGAGCGATAAATGTATAATACTTATTTCTCTAAATAGGTAAAATTACACATTAAAATAAGTACCAAGTGATAAATTTGTAAACATATACAACTTAATTTTTATTTCTTTAAAGAAATTAAACCTTTATGTAGAAAATAAACACGGGTTTGTTACAACACTTATAACTCGAGATCGGCTAGACCATTTTTCGGCTAGACCAAAAAATGGTCTAGCCCGAATAGCAGAATATATCTTAAAAATAATGAAAACTTTATAATAGGGGAGGGCCAAAGTTCAAAGATTATATGAAAGCCACGCGGAGAGAGTCGCGGGCAACAGCTAGTTAAACATATGAAAAACTGTCTCGTAACGGAAAACATGCTTCATCAGATCCTAGATTAGTGTGATTATGTGTGAATTCGGTATAAGCAATTAATTGTTATACGAAGTTTATCCTGGTTCCATAATCATCTCTGATCAAAATCAATTATTTATAAACAACATTTACATTGCAAATACAATAAAATAGCATACACAGTCGGGTTACGATCTGATTTTAAGGTTGATTAAAATGAACAAAAATGTTTTTACACCGACTTTCATTTTATTTCTTATCTAACGTGATAAGCTCTGCCCTGTCTCTCTCTCTCTCTCAGAGCTACAAACGTAGGTATATGTGTTTTTTATTTTTCTATTTAAATCAGCATGAGTCTTTTTGTATTGAGAGACTGAGTCTTCTTTTTTTCTCTTTCTACTTTCGTATTTTTTCTCATTGGCTTATAATATTAGCTTGTAATGTTTATTTTATATCAAGTTTTTTCAAAGATGTCGATTTAAGTAATTTTTTGAGTACGGACAAAATGTAAAAAATATAAGCAAAATAATCTTTGAAATTACAAAAAGGTTACAAGATCCAAGTCATTCCATAAGAAAATATCTTAAATGGCTTATAATTAGATTAAGTATAAATTAAGTTACTTTTATAACATACACACACGCGAACTCAAGTTCAATTGGCTATTTAATAGATTTGATAACGTGACCTGGTTATTGGTTAAACACTTTTTATTAGTTAGTAGGTTAATTTAAGTTATAAAGTGCTTTTTTGTAACACTTTATAAGCGTAAGTATTTGTATATTTTGGTAACGTATAGAAATGACTTGAAATGACTAATAAGTATGTAAGTAATAAGTGACTTATATTATTGATATTTTAAAATAGAAATATTTGTAACTTCTGATTAAATATGCTAAATTGATTTATAAGTAACATTACTTGGGAGTGAGATCTATAGATTAACAAGAAAAATATCTAAATAAAAGATGAAGCCGTAAACCGTTTATTTAAACTAGGTAAAGTTTATAATTATAACAGCTTCCGTAAAAATATATGTTAGTAAATAACGGATAGAACGGTCTTATAATAGCATGATTTTTAAACATTTATAATATCACTCAGTTGTATAGTGGAACAAGTTCAACATCGTCCGCAAATGAGATGGAAGCTATATAAATTATGAACTCATTTTTCTTTAAGTTATTGAGACAAAATGCATCCACTTTGTCAGAGAAATGCACTTCTTATTGTACTCATTTGACAAAATCTACGCTCGCATTCATAAATGTCCTTCGGTGTTAAATTTCGATTTTTCTTATTTTAAACATAACTCATAAAATATATTCTATTCTCATTCGCATAAAGTTCACTTTAACATGCTTTAATTTAAACTTTTGGACGAGCTAATATGAACTGTGGAAAGCAAACAGTGTATTCTAAAAAGCACCGCTTGATATACGAATTTATGCGTTATAATAAAACACGTAAAGACCATTGTTACAATTACTAGCAAATCGAATTCGGACATTCGTGCTCCACGCACACACTCGTGAATTTACTCACCTATCTCGATGAGGCTGGGTCAATTTCGACTTTATGATGAAGCGATAGAGCTGAGAAATATTCGTCAGTTTTCATATAGCAATGACTTGTGAGACTGTGAGGTGCATTCGCTTTTCCGGCACACATTAGTGTTAGAAAATCAGCTTGGTCACCGTTGAATTTTGGACTCTATGATCAAGGGTACAGTGATCTATTTTATTCGTACAATATCGGAGTTGCTTCGTTTCGGAGGTCAAACAGTAGCCATGGTAGAGGGCTTAAAGGGGTTGGCGAGGGCGAGGGGGTGGCGTGAGCAGATAGCTTTTTCAGGTCTACTACGCTAGTAGAATCGCGGCTGTCGTGGTGTGAGCACGCACAGCGCGTTATGAAACACGCGTACCTTTTCGATTTTTTTTTAAACGTAAGCTCCTTATAATCTCTCCCACCCTGGTGCTCAAATAGTGCAGTGCTGATATTATTGTGGCTTGAAATACATATTTTTTGGTCTAAAGCGTGAGATATAACTGAGTAAACGTATGACCTAGTTATAAAGATTGAACACGTTCAAATTAAAACTTCTGAAACAGAGTAACTTGGTGAAATATTTAAAACGTTCGAGCAGGATAATAATAAATGGCGACGTATGTATTATTATCTAATTCGCCGTCGATATGCGCTGACTCAATATTATGTAACACGAAGCTAACATTGGCTTAGAGACTTGAAATTAATATGAACTTTTTGATTGGATTAAGCTTAATTAAATGTAAAATTAGAACAAAGAGATCTCATTTTACTAAATGAAAGATGTTTATTTTTAATAATATACAATGAAGATTTTTATATACATATTATATGAAAGTTTTAAAAGCATAATTACCACATATCATATAATTAAAAATTAAATAAGTAAAGGTATGATAGAGATGTGAAAGAAAAATTATTTAAATGTGAATATATTTTAGTAGAGTGTAAAAAGCGCGCGAATCTTGTTCATTGCAAATGGCGGGAATTCGTGTTTGCATTTCTTTGTATTATTTTATTTATACATACTTTTACATATTAAATAACATAATGAGTATGAGAAGTAATTAATTAATTTTTATATTTAAATTTTGGGTTGTTCGTTCGGGAATTATTTTATTTTGGTTGCCATGTGAAAATATAAATTATAAATTTATAATTATTAAATTACTCGTAATAAAACAAACGGCTACAAGATATTATTTATAACTAATATAATTATAAGGGTAATAATAGTAGGTATTATTTCGAACTTAAAAGCAATCAACAATAATTTTTGAGGTGAATTATTTCTATAAAAATTTTTAACGACATAAGTTAAAAAACTATTCTTTTTTTATCTATTCAAAATGAGGGAAAATTTCAACATTTATAATATCCTATATGAAATAATAAATACACTTTGTGACACCTATTTGTTACTACGCATTCTTATAAAGTAGAATACGTTAATAATTATAATTTATTAATACATGTTATATTTTTGATTAAATCATTAATCTTAAAGGATCTTACGTATTGTGTATGTATTATATAATATAATAATTCTTTTAAGAGAAAAAAAATATAAGGACGTATTTAACATAAACGCATACCTTTTTCACAAAACAAATGTTTAATGTTTTTCCTTAATTTTAACTAAAAACAGAAACATACAAATTAGTGTATGGGTTATCTATAGAAAAGCAAGAAAATCAATACCTTGTGGTTGCCTTTAATGGAACGAGCTAGGCTGAACTTTTCAGGCATCCTCTCTCAATCGGTCAAAGTGTGCTCTTACTGAACAAATGCCCTTATAGCCTTTGCTTAGTAAATCAAGTAGGTTTAGTGTTGCTTGGTTAACTGGATGGTTTTTAGTTCTTGTTTTGATTTGCAAATAACTATGGTTTTCTCTATTTTAAATTGGTATATAAGTGTTAAAGAAGTTGATTTTGAATTTAAATTACAGGACTTCTCGAACTGTTCAAGTTTCCAGTAAAATATCATTTTTCAACGCCATTTGAGAAAACATCAATTGCAAATAAATTCATACGTCATGATTAATGAAATATAATTTGGTTTAAATATCACTTTCCTATTAACCGGTTTTTCTAAAGAACAATAAAAATAATTATAACAAACGAAATGAAAACACAATTATTCAGTAAATAGAAATGAAAATTGTAAAATTGTATGATCAAACATGCCCGTAGATACAGCGTAGCGTAGCGTAGCCCCCGGCTACGACGTAGCCACACGTAGACATGAATTGCGTAGTAAAACTATCGTTTATTTGCGAGTAATTTATCAAGTTATCAAGTTATGAAATGTTGGAAGCCAAAAGAATTAATTGATAGTATATTAAATTACATACATTTAAACTATAAAAGTAAATGAAAGCTTTTAAAAGAGTTTGTGGAATATATTTCCTAGAATAATTAAGAAATCGGATGCACACTTCAATGGTAATTATAATATGTTAAAAAGATTCACGACAAATAAATGAATAAATAAATTATAATTAATAATGTACATTTACGTGACATGTTATAAAATAACCTTTCATTACCCGTTCAGATATACAAGTAAACGTAATTAATAAATATATATTGAGAAGTATATTTTTATTATCGCTACAAGAAGTAACTTCAATAGGCTTTCAGTGAGCCCTTACAATTATTGCTGAAGGCTTTGGTCGATAGTACCTGAGTCGTTTGGCCCGGCTTCGAGTCATTACGACATCGATCGCATTCTTTTCTCCATACTAATCTTCTAATGTAGCTTGCTTATATTTTTATATAATAATAAGCAACGATGATCACTGAACGATTTTTTTTAATTAATAAGTATCGGGACTTTCTATTCAGACCTTACGTAACCGAAACGAAACGTACCTAATTAAATTTTAAATTAACAAAACCTGAAAACCTTAATAAGTATTACTTTGAAAAATATTATTGATTAAAATAACTCGTTAGCAAATTTATGTGTTTCGATAAACAAAATTACTTATTATTCTCTCGTAAAATAAACTTATAGAACGTGGAAATAAAATTCAATGCTAGACAGTTCAATCGCCAAGCGCCTATACATTTCAAGGAACTGTATCAAAAATCACTTATTTAATAATAAATTCATAACGCAATTAACGTTAAATATAAAGTCACTGACGGCTATTGATGAGAAAACTCCATAATTGTGTGCCTTTTAATAAAATTTCTTCTTAAATAAAAGTTGGAAAGAAAAGTAATATACGTTGAGATTTCTCGAAAAGTTTAATAACGTATTAAGAATTCATAATGCCTTCGGAGCTAAGATTAAAACGTACAATAGATTTGTTCGAAATGTATATTTATCTATATACATAATATGTATGTATTGTACTACATTTTGAAGAAGTTTTAAACGAAATAGCTATACTGATTTAATATGTATTTTGAACTATGATAATTCTAAGTAATTGCACGTCTTTATATTTGAAAGAATAACGATGAAATAATGTAATTTTTGACATTGAATAATTGATTAATTTTTTTCAGTAAGATCCAGTAAAGTATTTTTATAAACAACATAGACATAATATACAAACACAATTTTGAAGATAAGTCACACAATATAAACTAAAAGCCTTTATTTAAATTTGCCATGTATTCCAGTTTCAAGTCACAATAATATGTAGTACCCACCGATATTAGATAAAAATATATATTTACCATGAAAAGTAACCATCTGTTGATAGATCCTTTTTCAGATTAACCAATTATTATACAAAGAATATTTATATACACCAAGTCGTAATTATAATGTAAGGGGTAGCGTTGTGATGTAAGTGTAACAGATGACAACGGACAAGCAACATGGCGTTGGAACTGTTGGGGTTAGCGAGAACAATGGAGGGGGGTTAGGAGGGGTTAGGATGTGTGTGGTGCTGTTGGTGTTGTTGGGAGCTAGTGGGGTTGGCGCGAGCGAGTTCCCTGAACGAGAATGCTGCGACCCTGTGTACCCGCCGGCTACTGCGACCACATCTTCGCCGCCGGTGACTCATGCTGTCGGGAAAATACCAGGTGAGCTTACTTTTTATATAACTCATTTCATGCGTCGTTGTAGTGCACTCCTCACCGAAGTTTTTCTTTAGAATTAAGACTGGCGTTGCTCTAATCATCAGGAGTGCCTCCAGCTCGTCTCCCCACTTTATCATATATAAAAAAACTACTCATAGCCAACCTATAGTAATAACAGTATCGTTATGACCGATACTCGTATAAGCTATTTTAGACAAAAAAAATCCAAATATCAGATTGTTTTTTATATGTAATCGTTGCTTATAATTATAATATATTGAATAATGTAACAAAGATAGTATTAACGATAGGATTTTTGATAAAGGGAGACGAGGTTGATGGAATGTGGGACTCACCCAGGTTCAGGGTTTGAAAGCGTACGACGTTTTTGGAGTTTATGTTAGATTATAGCAAGTTGTACTACCTACCCACTAAGACCAAGTTCTTATTTCTCGTGAAGCAACCTGTGAGGAAACTATCAGGTAAGTGTAAATAATAGTTATACTGCAAAGTATAATACAAAGTATAGTAGGTTTTAACAAAGGAACTCAATGTTGTAAAGAAACTTCCTATAATTTCTGGGTCATGTTAACTAATATTATGCAAAATATCAAATGAGAAATGTCTTCTTGTACTAGTACGTAAAGGTTCAGGTTTTAAGGATCTTAAATAGAACAGATGAAAGGAAAAATAATTGCAAATATTGATATAATATAGAGAGAAATATTCACAAATTCAGCTTCAATCCATGATGTAAAAATGAGAAATTTCCTTACTTTAATAATTATTACAATAATTTTACATATAGGAATTTAAAAAATAAAGTTTAATAATATTATTAGCACCATACATGGAAGAAATCATTCATAGTTGACAGATATACCGTCACCAACGCGCCCTTAACACCGGAACTGTGTATGCAGATTAATTGCAGCGAGCAATGTATGCGGAATTACCCGAGGAAATGAAGAAATTACGCAAACATGAGTTTATTTGTAAAATATTATCATTTTATGACCAAACTGTTTTTCATTTTATTAAATGGAAGTTTATATTTTTTGTAATATGAATACGGTTTCACGAGGCATTTCGCTTTGCGATTTTTGTGATAGTCACATTAAGCTAGTTTTAAAAAACATGTTATTTGCCGTTTTGAGGCGGCAGCTATTTTAGATCGATATTCATCAAACATAGCTAAGAATTTACCTTTCAGACATCATAAACAAAATCAAAATCGGTTCAGCCGTATAGATCATGCAAATGCCAAAAATAGATACATACACACAGAAAGAAACGTCCATTAAATCCAATCTTCAAGCACTGAATCCGACGACAGTTCATAGGCGGCGATGACCACTTTCCATTGGTTGGCTGGCCTGCTCGTTTGCCCCTGTTAAATGAAAAAGTACTTCCTAGGAACTTTCTTACTGAAGTACATCAAACCACTACATATTAGATTCCTTATCAAATTCAAATTGAATTATTAACTTGTTGCTCTCATCACGGCCGCAGGTATAATTAACGCTATACCAATGACGAATGGCACCGGCTCTTTTATTCCGAAACCGGGTCAAGCAACGGCCATTATTCTAAGACATTGTTTCGCTTTCGTCGCCATAATTAATTTATATTATGCATTATTACACCTATTGACTGCTTGGAAGCTGTGCATTCTGTGGTAATTATTTTGATTGATGGTAATTTGCGTTGTAATTTGTTCGTAATGCGGGAATAAACGGGAGCTAAATAACGGTTTATAAACAAATAAGGTATAATGATTGAAAAAATATCATAACCACGCTTTAAAGAGCTATGTTTGGTAACGAGATAACGAATAAATTACGTATTTGTACATACTTTTCTTTTGTAAGAACAAATATATACTAGGGCAATGCCCAGAACCCAGAAAGAAACAAATGTGTTTTTCTTGTGTGTTAAGTAGTCGTAGAAATAATAAGTAGTATATTCGTTTTGAAATATAAATGTTAGGGGAAAATTTGACGGCTTTTATCGTCATTAAAATGTACTTAAAACCAAATATAAAGGATTTTAATACAATCATAATTACAAATCATCTAAATACTAAAATATTTTATTCGTCGATTGGCGTCTTGCCTTTTGGTAATTACTCATATATTTATTTTGTTTTCTTATCTATAATAATATTAAATAGAGAATCTATTTAGAATGTGTTAATTTACTTCTATAGTACCTACTGTACTACAAAGGTGTGATACACAGTAATAACTTCTGTCTCTCAAGTAAAAGTTAAGCCGTAAAACGGGATTAGCGTGGGAAGAATTCATTATCATTTTAAGCTTTAATGTGAGTAGTAAGTATATAACGTAGCACCTGCCCTTTGATAATGTTTCCATGTCACCTAATGGAGGGTAATCTTTTCCCACTACCATGGAAAGTGGTTTCATCATGTACTGACGTTTTCATAGTTTATAATTAGATTATGAACACTTAACAAATGTGTAGATAATGACGTTTTTTTTACTTTTAAAGTCGATATTAATAGGTCAGATGTAAACAATTTTTTTCTACTGAATAACAATTTAACAACAAAGATGATAACTAGTAGAGACGCGAATCGTGGTGTTGGTCGTCGATTGTCGTTGTTTTCGTTCTTGACATATTGAAATCCAGTCAGTTTTACACATTTTCATTGCGAACATTCAAACGGTTTGATTAAAAAAAGCGTGTCCCTATTCGACCTACTTCTCCAGAAATCTAGAATCTAGATTCTAGAACATTCAACGATGAAGACGAAATTTGTCCAAATCCGAAATAATCACGTTCAAGTAAAAGTTAAATAGAATAATTTTACCTCGCCCGCAATATGACTTTCATAAAACTCTACGACTCGCCAAAATTTTCTCTTTGTTGAAATACTCATTATGCAACAGTCAATTGATAGTCTTGACCTTCCTCAATCAAGGTCCAATTAGTTAAGTAAATAGTGGAGATGCTTTTATCAACTAAGGTACATTTAATTACAAAAGTGAAACAAAATAAAAATATTATCGCAGCAGGAAACAACGTATAATTTTACAGCAATAAATATATATTCAATTATTCAGACTAAACAATATTTTCGATACTCCTTTCTTATTAAATTGAAAAAGGAAGACTTTTTTAATAAAATCTAGTATAATATTTTGTAAAATAATTTTTGGTAAAGTGACTCCTTTAATTTATGAAAATATATATTTTTCTTTATTCTATGAAGTGGTGAGACGAGCTGGACGCCCTCCTGATGATAAGAGAAACGCCAGCCCGTAACCAATGTAGTACTACCCAGAACTTTGCTCCGGGCGGGGTGCACTACATTGGCGATCCCCACTTTGAGTCTTAAGGTGATAAGACTCAATAATCTTTCAAATATATTATTTTTATTCAACTAGGCAACATTAAGTAACACTGTTGTTAGTATTACACAACAATTATGTACCACGTTTATATTATAGATTATATAGATATTAAAGATCAAATTAAAACCAATTATGTTCCTTTTGAATGAATTACGTTAACAGGCAATGTTCAAGAACATTATTATCGCTTTCAAATATTGTGAAGTGGCACTTGGCCGTTGTTATGAATTTAAAGCAGAATAACACGAAACCTTGTTTAACCGTTCAATAGAAATGTAGTATTTTAAATTAATTCAGAGGCCAATTGTTAGTTGAAAACGTTTTATTGATAATTTTATTAGTCGACCGCTTGGTGCAGTGGTAGCAAAAGTGCCTTCTGTGCTAAGGGTTGTCGATTCGATCCACACATTGGCAAAATATATGATTAATTTACTTTTGTATATTTCTAGGGTCTGAGAGTTCAATAAACTAAAGATAATGATGTAATAAATACGCTATATTATTATAAATTAATTATCGAAGGATTGTAAAAGTTACTGCTCACAATAAAGTACGTGTACGTATATATTATATAGCCATGAAATTTTTTACACTTCGCCGAAAAATAAGTATTTTAATCTCTTTCTTTTCTTCTTTCTTCTGTGGTTGCCTGGAAGAGATCAATGAGTAGTGATAAGGCCGCCAGTTAACATTAACTTTTCACTGTAATAAATATCTGTACCTCATGTTTTAACGAAGTGTAATAAATAAATAAATAATACGTCATAGTTATACCATGAACACTTACATTCATTTGAAAACGATTAAGACAAAACAATAACAATAAGTATAATTCGAAATGGATTATATTCGTGGCAAATTAATCTGTTTTTAATGAAGCTCTTATCGGTGGATCGCGATTGCTATGCAAAATGCAATTTGGTCAGTACACTATGGGAAATACGCCATTGAACGTTATTCTGCGAATAAATCGGTTTGTGGATCACGTGCGGTGCCACTGCTGAAGGTTTTTGTGACAAGGAATCAATATTTAGAAGTATTTCATATGCATATATACAGGTTACATATTATAAGTATGTTGAGGAAGGAGAATGTATCCTTCTAATGAATGTATTCTGTGAAACTGGCACTTGGAACTTAATAAAAAGTGTGGGACCCGCGCGAGTGTCTTACGCCGGTTCTTTTCGCCGGATTAGTTCCCGAACCGGTGTTAGGCACTATGTAGACTTTCTGAAAGTATTTGTTTCAAATTTACTCAGAAATAAAAAAATCTAATTTAAATTATAATAAATTTAATTAAAAAAAAAACATCCTCGATAACTGGACAACTGACTGGCCGATCGTGAGCGAAGTTGTACATATACTAAGTTTCGAATAATTATAAATATATTGTTAAACTTCTATTCTTGACTACCAGCTCAGTCAATAGTTTTGATTTGATACGTTATCGTTAGTATTTAAGCTTGTAAAAATATAAGATTTACGATGAAGAGGAGTTTACTCTCCATTATTGCAGCCACCTAACAAGAAGGGTTCTGTTAGCCAATTCTTCTAAAATTTATTTCTACGCCAGTCTAACAAAGGACATTAGGTCATAGTTATCGGTAACTATTGACCTTATTATAGTAGTATTAAAAATAAATATCATATGTATATCTATAGTAAGACATCGCTTCAAGTGACACCCCACCCTTTAATCCCATTGGCGTATTCTCGAATATGAATATAAATGAATCCCAAATTTGTTTGCTAATGCGTGTGTAAATTGTGTTACTGTATTAAGTGACTGTTATTTGCTATTTAAATGCCACTTACATGTTATAAATTTTTAGGATAAAACATTAAATGTAGGAAGAATTCATCTGAAAGAAATTACTGTTTAGTCATACGGTTACACTAACACTACCTTACAGATTACACTTCTTCCATTTAGAACACTTAGAAAAATTTACTGTTTATGTGTCTAATAAAAGGTAATTGAAAATTAAAGAGACTATAACATACTTACCGGGTAAGTCCCTTGTTCTGTTTTATTTTTTTTAAATACTATGTTTTGTAAAGGCGAAAAGTTTATTATTTAAAAAAGTAAGCTGATCAAAAATATACTAACCTAAATATCTTCTTGCTTTTTATCTATAATATTACATTACATTTGGTTTTTATTCTGAGCTTGATAGTTTAATTTTTAATTTAATGATCATATTTAGTCACTTATTGAGAACATTTTAGTTGTAACATAGTTCGAAAAGTCTATGCTGTAAGTCTTAAGTAATCAATATGTTTACCCAAACCCACAGTATATTAACTATAGTTGGGCAAGTATTTGGTACTTCACTTCGTTCAAAGTCTCATTCAAATAACCAAATTATTTGATACGCTCAAGAGTTTAACCAAACCGTATTTGTATATAAACAGGTCTCAGTATTTGCATGTCTTACTGAGTCTAGACGGACCCTTTATAGTAAAATATATAGTTTATGAGTGACATGCTCTTTGCATGAATATTACATTAAATTAATAATATATACTTACATTTGAATACACGTGCATGGCTTGAACAAATAAAGGTTTTATATAGAAATAAATTTTGTTTTAATAGGTTTGTTTTTTTGGTTTGAAATACTTATAAAGATTAACCTTCTTTGTTTATAATATTTTAATTAGGGAATGAGTGGTATGTATAGAGAAGAGTATCTAAGAAATAATAAGAAGTTTAAATGCTACATTTTTGAGGTTTTTTTTTATATTATTTGTAAGTAGATATGTTTATATGTTATGATTGTTACTAATTAATGAATTCATTTTGTAGTTAAAATATGAATTCATTAAGCATTTAGGGTGTTTAGCATACATGTTAGACCATGGATTAATATGTAGGAAACAATTTTACCAGTACTGCAAAGAAAAAGGAAACCACGCGAAAAAACCAACGGGCCCGACTAGTTTAATTACAAAATTAAACTATTCGCGGTTAATTCATAATGTACTTATTAATAGTACTAATAAAAAGTGTCTTCTTCAAAGAGCTTAAAACATTTTTAACTTCTAAGTCTATTGGCTATTATCGTAAGAAAACTGCAAAGATTAAACACATACAGACCTTCCATTTACGTAACCATAAAAATGCTCTTCAAATTACCATTCGGTTTACACCAGACTTAAAATAGCATAGGTTAATTTGAAGTCGATTGAATTTCAAACTAATATTATTGCATACGAAAACGCAACGTAATTCCATTTGAGTTCCACAGCGCTTCAATTTTACTTATCTATTGGGAAATTCAAATAGAACTGGCTGACTGAGTAATTAATTACATCGAAAAATATAAGTAGCATCGTAACCTTTTTAACTAATTCTTATACTCAAATAAGTATTTAGTTGGTCTTGAGTCGTTGAGAAGTGTGAATTTTTTTTAATCTTCTCTAAACATTTACGTAATTTAAGTGTATAGAAACTATTTTTAAAAAGTATTGCTTGTTAAAAATGACATAATCAAAATTAATAAAAATCGAATTTAAGTTTATGTTATGCTTAGTAAATCAAGTGAATCCAACATAGACAGAACATCGCAAAAACCTTATTTATAGTATCTTAGTAGCAATTTTAATAATTCGTCTAAGCTGTCGTATTTTCGTATACATCCTGTTTTTGTATTTGACATATTACTCAAAGATATATACTTTTTAAAACAATTAATAATGTCCTATTTTTACACAGTTGAAAATATTTAATAGCAATAAAAAACGCTTACAATTTCAAATCTAACAATTTAAATAATCAACTTAAATAAACGTTATTTGTGAAAAATAATATTCTTTGGCCCATCTATTTCGAAGCACAGAGCGCGCCGCATAAAAAATGTCCCATATTTTCACAAAGGAACCGTAGGATGGTTTTAAAAATAAATTCCTATTATCTAGGTATATTCTAGACTTGTAAAGGGTAGTTATTTAGGTATTAGTCGAGGTTTAGGTCTTAGGTCATAACATGCGATATATATCTAGGACAGATTCATTAATCAAGCCAAAAATACTGAAGCTATTCGTAGCTGAGTGATTTATAATGTAAGGAACGATCCGATTTGTTCGATAGGCTCGTATTTTGAGCGTCTTTAATTTTAAATTTCAGTTCCGATAAAGTGATTTATGGTAGATCTATTAAACTGATGAGAAGTAGTGTTCAATGGTACTTACGTTGTAGGAAACAACTTACTATAGAAATATAAATAGAGCATAGTTTAAAAAAAGGGTTTACGAAACCAATAACATATTGGAATATAGTATAAATTAAAGGAAAAGAGAAAAAGTGAAAATTTTAAGAATAATTATATGTATTAAACCTTACTTTTACCTTGAATTACTGTATCTGTTAAAAAATCGCATAAAATCGATTTCGTAGTTAAAAGATTTAAGCATAGATAGGGACAGACAGAAACCAGTGACTTTGTTTATATTTATATTTCAACCATATAAAAGAGACATTTACTGTTATCGTTATTTTTCTAATATTAATATTCGTTTTCAAAATTAGCTATTTTCTTGGGAAAAAATAGCAAAAACCACCGATATAAATCGCGTCAAAGTTAAAAGTAAGTGAAAAAGGTGAAATGGTTTCATGACGGACACTTGCAGTGAGAGTGTGTTACAGTAAATTAATTTTAGTGGCTTCGCTTGGCTGTTGGCCAAAGCGTTATATACGGGATCTGGCTACGTTACTTTGTATCAGGTAAAAATATACGTCCTACGATAATTATACCGATAGTAAAGTGTCACGATCTATAAAACTATATATACATATCCATAAAAGTAGTATATCTATAAAAAATGTTTGATATTTTAATATAACTGACTCAGTAGTCAACTAAGTCATACAACTTAAGTAAAAAGTGACAGAAAGCGACCAGGTTGTCTTGCAGCAATTTCTAGCAGGCAAAAATAAAATATTACAATAAACGGTAATACAAGGCATGCGTGTGAAGTCTATAACATATACAACTCATAATTCAATTATTATTTTTTTTTAAATATACATATTTAAATTGATGAATTTAAATAATTTGCTATTCGTAATATATTATGCTGTAAAGTACCCTAAGTACTCACCGGATTGTTTCCTCAATATTAACAGTTGGTGACACTTACTAATTATCACTAAATTCAGTGCTTTGAAAA